>WNWK01000808.1:100000-347500 GCA_009830355.1 Cherax destructor
GACAGAATGTTCCAAAGATGGGACACAGCAACAAGGGGACACAGTTGGAAGTTGAAGACTCAGATGAATCACAGGGATGTTAGGAAGTATTTCTTCAGTCACAGAGTGGTCGGGAAGTGGAATAGCTTGGGAAGCGATGTAGTGGAGGCAGGTTCCATACACAGCTTTAAGAAGAGGTATGATAAAGCTCATGGCGCAGGGAGAGTGACCCAGTAGCGGCCAGTGAAGAGGCGGGGCCAGGAGCTATGTCTCGACCCTTGCAACCACAACTAGGTGAGTACACACACACACACACACACACACACACACACACAGGCCTAGTGTCTAATCGACATGTGCCTAGGACAAAATCGTAACTAACACACGGCCACTTGTCCAGGGCTGAGGGACTGACCACCTCGAATACTATTTCTGCAAGATTGATGGACTGGTTACATCATCTTCATCAATACTACACCTGTTGCCTCTGTATGTGACTGAAGAAGTCTACTGTGTAGACGAGACGTTTCAAGAATAAAGATTCCCAAGTGTTACATATGTGTCTTAGTCATCAAACCTACAAAGTTCCAAGAGTGAGTTTGATAAGTTCCATGAGAAAAATCAAAATGATCCAGGAGGAAGGGCCAGGAGCTGAGTCTCGACCCTCTCAAACACACATCGGTGAATACAAACATACACACACACAACAATCACCCTTACTACCCACCCACATAAACACCAATTTCCCATCCGTCTCCTTCTCTCGCTAACGTCACAGGTAACTTCACTCTTAAGTACTCCAGACTTAAGGTTCATTTCTCTGGCACTTGGTGTGAGAAGATGAGGGGTCGTAACCTCAGTAAATGGACTGATAGGGTAGTGATAGGAGAATAATAATATTTTTATGCTTTCATTTTGATATTGCTGACGACTTGAAGACCAAATGAGGTCCCAGACCTTTTAAGACTAGACGGAAAAGAGCCATAGAAGAAATATATAGTGTGAAAAGAGAGAGAGAGAGAGAGAGAGAGAGAGAGAGAGAGAGAGAGATGTAGGTAACGGCTCTTAGCTTGTAAATAAAGTTAGGAATCTTAACCTAACCTTGTAAAACCCTGTGTAAAAATAGATAGATAGAGAGAGAGAGAATGAGAGGGAAAGTAAGGAGAGAGATGAGTGAGGGAGAATAATGGGAGATGTGGACAGCAGTTTCAAGGATGAATGAGAGATACGAGGAATACTGTGAGGAATAATCTCAAGAGAATATCTTCTCTATGAGGGATACCAAGAAGTCTTCCTTAGACAGATACAAGACAACAACAACACAAGGAAAACTTACGGTCAAGTGGAGACAAACAGATAAACAATAATAGAAGAAACCAACAAAAACAGGGTAAATACAATGCTAAATATAATAACAAAAATCATACAGGGAAACAATGAAATGAGACAAATAAAGAAAAATAATATGAGCGAAAACAAAAACAACAGGAATAAAAAGAAAATTAGGCAAGACAATGGCACAAGATGCGAGGCAAAAAATTAAACAAGGAAAAAACGAAAATAAGATGAGGAACATTATATATATATATATATAAAAGAGAGAGAGAGAGAGAGAGAGAGAGAGAGTAGGAAGCCTGAGATGGAAAAATAAGAAAGAAGGTGTGGGAGACAAAGAGAGAAGAGACGGTGGGACAGTGGAGTCAGTGATCAGAGTAGATTACCTCTTATCTACACTCTACTACTACCACCCTCACTCCCCTAACCCATTTTACTTCTAGACATATTTTAGAAAGTTATTTACTTTCTTTTTCATGTTTCTACTTTGGTCCGGTGAAGATTTCTTGATCCAAGCAAACTGGAGCTGCCCCATCGTTAACGTTTCCAAGGATTCGATGGGGTTGCAACCCTAGGCCAAGACTCTGCTTATTCTATCATTATGTAAACTATTGTTATTGGCTGAGAAGGACGAGAGGGAGATATGACCAAACATACTATTGGTGTTGAAGGTTTATTCTGTAAAATCCGTACGGTTAATGAAAGCACTACAGGGAGACTGCCAAGGTTCCCCAAGTGACATTCCATACCACTCAGCCACAAATGTCTCAAAACCAGGCAGCCTGGTTTAGTAGCCATGTTTCTTCCCATCCAATGCTTATAAACCTATAAACCAGACTGCCCAGCTTTTGTGGCTGAGTGGTGTACAGTGTCACTTGAGGAACCTTGCCAGTCTCCCTCGCCTCTCTCTTCGTGGTGCACTTATATATATATATATATATATATATATATATATATATATATATATATATATATATATATATATATATATACCTAAAAGCAAGGGTCTTTCCTGCCGAATAAGAAAAGTGAATTTTTTTTTGTCAGAAATTTGCAAAAATCTATCTGAACATAACGAACAAAAAAATATGTATCATTGATTTTAAGCAATATTAAATAAACTTAAACTGATCTGTGATATATTTAATAGAATTTGCCTAACAAAATTGTTAGGTTAGGTGAGGTTTCTAAGTTAGGCTTGGTCAAAAAAAAAAAAAAAAAAATCACACACACCTTCCCCAGGCAGGCAGGCATCATAGTGCCTTAGTGTGAACTACAACCTCTGTTAGGAATACCACTATGTGGAGAGTATGGAATCTGGCACACACACATTTCAATCTGACCAGGACTCGAACCCATGTCCTCTTGGTTACATGTCCACAACTATCCTCTGCTTTGCACACCAGATGAAAAACTATACCGTCTCCCCCACAAAACCATGTTAGTGGAATTCTCCACAAATTTTTCACCTACCGTACAAACACCTTGCACTGCCTGTATTCAGAAACACTTAAACAACTGGAAATTCTTGATGCCTGTTAAAAAAACGGTACTTCCTGAAGTGTAGGCGAGAAAGATAACTCATAATTTATTTATGGGAAATTCTGGAGGGATTGGTTCCAAATCTATACACCGAAATTACTCCCTAAGAGTGAAGGAGACTCAGAGGAGAGTGCAAACGAAAGGCGGGTATCAACAAGTTCACTAAGAGATAAGTCAACAAGTATAGAGGATCAGAGACTTTTCAACATCCTACCTTCATACTTAAGGGGAATTTGCAAACACACCCTCAGTTATCTTCAGGATGAAACTGTATAAGTTCCTCCAGACACTTCCTGACCAGCCAGGCCGTGGTGCCTACTCTGGACTGGGTGCTACTAGTACAAATGGGTGGCCTTGAAATTGAGTTGGTACTGGGGGTCACCATAAGGAAAGAGGGGGAATGGGTGACATTGAAAGAAAGGTGGGACTGGGTGGTCACAAGGAGGTAGGACTAGGGGGGTCACCATAAGGAAAGATGGAAATGGGTGACACTGAAAGAGAGGTAAGACTAGGGGGTCACCATAAGGAAAGGGAAAAGGGGTGGTGTTGAAAGACAGGAGGGACTGGGAGATGGGTGAAAGGGTCACCACAAGGACTCCCCTCCAGCATCCAGCCCTGGCCTCATCTGGCTTCTCTCATCTCCCGGAAATCCATTGGGTCATCAACGACCAGTCCGCTGATGCTGCCGCTGGTCCCAGTGGTCTGTGTGTGTGTGTGTTACCATTTTGTCCTAGGCACATGTCGATTAGACACTAGGCCTGTCGTATATGGTGTGTGTGTGTGTGCACAGTTATAATAGCAGTTATAGAAGCATAGCTATGCCCATGGAAGCCATTATTTAGCTGTGCTATGTCTGTATCAAAGAATGATAGTCAGTTACCATTCTTGAAGACTTTTTCTATTTTTTTCAGTTCCCTTTTTCACAGATTTTCAACAGTGGCTTCTTGTTCTTCCTGTGTTGAGAGCTAAGAAACCTTTATCGATTTTCTCGTATTCTTTTATGATCTTACAAGAGGTTATTTCTCCTCTTCTCCTCCTGTCAAACAACGAAGACATTCTTTGTGTTCTTATCTTAGTTCACGATTCATATTCTTCACCTCTGGGAAGTATTTTTTGAATGTTTAAGAGTTTTTTCAGCCCCCCTCAGATGTTTATTTTTTTCAGTCTCCCTCAGATGTTTAATATCTTCAGTCTCCCTCAGATGTTTAAGGTTTCTTCAGTCTCCCTCAGATGTTTAAGTTTTTTATCAGTCTCCCTCAGATGTTTAAGTTTTTTATCAGTCTCCCTCAGATGTTTAAGTTTTTTATCAGTCTCAAATGTTTAAGGTCTTTATCAGTCTCCCTCAGATGTCTAAAGTTTTTTTCAGTCTCCTTCAAATGTTCAATTTTTTTTCAGTCTCCCTCAGATGTTTAAGTTTTTCCAGTCTCCCTCAGATGTTTAATATCTCCAGTCACCCTCAGATGTTTAATATCTTCAGTCTCCCTCAGATGTTTAATATCTTCAGTCTCCCTCAGATGTTTAATATTTTCAGTCTCCCTCAGATGTTTAATATATTCAGTCTCCTTCAGATGTTTAATATCTTCAGTCTCCCTCAGATGTTTAATATCTTCAGTCTCCCTCAGATGTTTAATATCTTCAGTCTCCCTCAGATGTTTAATATCTTCAGTCTCCCTCAGATGTTTAATATCTTCAGTCTCCCTCAGATGTTTAATATCTTCAGTCTCCCTCAGATGTTTAATATCTTCAGTCTCCCTCAGATGTTTAATATCTTCAGTCTCCCTCAGATGTTTAATATCTTCAGTCTCCCTCAGATGTTTAATATCTTCAGTCTCCCTCAGATGTTTAATATCTTCAGTCTCCCTCAGATGTTTAATATCTTCAGTCTCCCTCAGATGTTTAATATCTTCAGTCTCCCTCAGATGTTTAATATCTTCAGTCTCCCTCAGATGTTTAATATCTTCAGTCTCCCTCAGATGTTTAATATCTTCAGTCTCCCTCAGATGTTTAATATCTTCAGTCTCCCTCAGATGTTTAATATCTTCAGTCTCCCTCAGATGAAAATATTTTAAGGTAAGTAATGTGTGTACTGTATATGCATCTTTTAGGTCTAGCTCTATTGTTCACTTAATATATGATAATGTAAACATGTTATCAGGCATTTTGAAAATGAAAAAAGCTATATTTCACTTTACAGCTATTTTAGCTTTACAGCAGTAGCCCAAAACCTAACCTGCTGTATAAAAATAATAATAATATCTCTATTACTACAAGTACATGTACAAGGTATACAGACCATAGCTGACATCAATGACATACTACTATATAGAAAGCCCCTTGTTATGCAGAGCATTTACCGTAAATTAGGTCAGTTTTGTCCCAGGATGCGACCCACACCAGTCGACTAACACCCAGGTACCCATTATTATTCATGGGGGAACATAGACAACCGGTGTAAGGAAACACGCCCAATGTTTACACCCTCGCCGGGAATCGAACCCGGAACCTCGCCGTGTGAGGGAGAGCTTTACCCATCAGGCCACGGGCCCTTTTTTACCTGAAATTTATTTTCAGTTTTTTTTTTAACCCTCGCAAATTTATTTTGAGTTTTTTTTTTAACCCTCGAAGCCTGGCAAGGATTTTATATTTCTCTCTCTTGCGATAAGCGAACGGAGGATCAAGCCTCCACAATTCCCTGCTCTAGAATGACCCACTTGAGTTTAACGCTTCCTCGTTATTAACTTTGATATTTATAATATCAATATTAATAATGATATAAATTAATAATTAATATTTATAATATCAATATTAATAATGATATTATTAATATGATATTATTAATAATGATATTATACATTGACCTCATGTCTGAGGTCAATGTGTGGTGTGAATATAATGCAGAGAATTCGGAGTTTGGAAATTAGGAGGAGGTGTGGGATTACCAAAACTATTATCCAGAGGGCTGAGGAGGGGTTGTTGAGGTGGTTCGGACATGTAGAGAGAATGGAACGAAACAGAATGACTTCGAGAGTGTATAAACCTGTAGTGGAGGGAAGGCGGGGTAGGGGTCGGCCTAGGAAAGGTTGGAGGTAGGGGGTAAAGGAAGTTTTGTGTGCGAGGGGCTTGGACTTCCAGCAAGCATGTGTGAGCGTATTTGATAGGAGTGAATGGAGACAAATGGTTTTTAATACTTGACGTGCTGTTGGAGTGTGAGCAAAGTAACATTTATGAAGGGATTCAGGGAAACCGGCAGGCCGGACTTGAGTCCTGGAGATGGGAAGTACAGTGTCTGCACTCTGAAGGAGGGGTGTTAATGTTGCAGTTATATAACTGTAGTGTAAAGCACGCCTCTGGCAAGACAGTGATGGAGTGAATGATGATGAAAGTTTTTCTTTTCGGGCCACCCTGCCTTGGTGGGAATCGGCCGATGTTAATAATTAAAAAAAAATATTATACATTAATAATAATTATTTATAATATCAATATTAATAATGATATTATAAATTAATAATTAATATTTATAATATCAATATTAATAATGATAAAATTCAAACTGATATTTATAATATCAAACAATAACAGCAACAATGAAAACAACAGCAATATCAACATCAGAAAAAAATAGTAACGATAACAAACAACAACACCAACAATAAAATCAACATTAGGAAAAACAACAACAGCAACAAACAACATATCTGAACCTTCATCAACAGATAGCAAATATAAATCGGCAACAAAATGTCAACGAAACTCCTTCACCAACAATAACAACAACAACAAAAGATTCACGACATTATTAAACATCAATAAAACATGTGCGTCATTACCAACAACAACAGATACACATTAATGAACAACAAAACATCTGCGTCATTACCAACAACAACAGATACACATTATTGAACAACAAAACATCTGCGTCATTACCAACAACAACAGATAAACATTAATGAACAATAAAACATCTGCGTCATTACCAACAACAACAGATACACATTTATGAACAATAAAACATCTGCGTCATTACCAACAACAACAGATAAACATTAATGAACAATAAAACATCTGCGTCATTACCAACAACAACAGATAAACATTAATGAACAATAAAACATCTGCGTCATTACCAACAACAACAGATACACATTAATGAACAATAAAACATCTGCGTCATTACCAACAACAACAGATAAACATTAATGAACAATAAAACATCTGCGTCATTACCAACAACAACAGATAAACATTAATGAACAATAAAACATCTGCGTCATTACCAACAACAACAGATACACATTAATGAACAATAAAACATCTGCGTCATTACCAACAACAACAGATACACATTAATGAACACTAAAACATCTGCGTCATTACCAACAACAACAGATACACATTAATGAACACTAAAACATCTGCGTCATTACCAACAACAACAGATACACATTAATGAACACTAAAACATCTGCGTCATTACCAACAACAACAGATACACATTAATGAACAATAAAACATTTCCATCACCAACAACAACAGACACACGACTTCACTACAACAACAGACACACGACTTCACTACAACAACAGACACACGACTTCACTACAACAACAGACACACGACTTCACTACAACAACAGACACACGACTTCACTACAACAACAGACACACGACTTCAATACAACAACAGACATACGACTTCACTACAACAACAGCCTCCACTAAGAAAACAACAAAGGGTAGGGGCAGGGGGGCAAAGGGGTTTAGGGGCAAGTAAAGAGTTACTATAGAAAAATAAACACATAAGCAGTATAATGTGATCCTTTATTGACAACGTTTCGCCCACGCAGTGGGCTTTATCGAGTCACAAACAGATCTACCTGGATAAAAGATACATGAGTATTTATAGGATTTAGTTAGGTGGAGAATGCTGCATGTGACAGTCTTCAAAGTAGTGTGATGGAGTCTAGAACCTTCGGTACCTTTAAAAAGAGATTGGACAAGTATATGGGTAGACCTTCTGCAGTGTTCCTCCATTCTTAAGTTCTTATGTGGGATAGCGATGAAGAAGTTTCTTGGCAATAGGTTCAGCTATGTTGTAGAAGCCGTTGTTCTGGAGTTTACCTGGAGAGAGTTCCGGGGGTCAACGCCCCCGCGGCCCGGTCTGTGACCGTTGTTGGATATGCAAATAAGTGATGATTCCAGGATTCTTCGGTACTGAGTGTTGTCTTCTCTGGCGATGAATCTTGCGTTTCTGTAGTTGATTAAAGGGTTGTGTGAATTTCGGTGTTGAACACAGGCATTCCTTGAGTCGTCAGATCTGCCTGCGTACTGGTGTTCTGAAATACGTGTCTGGAGGTCTCTGGATGTTTCGCCGACGTATAATTTACTGCAGTCATTACAAGGAGTCATTTCCAAAGAGTTACTAAACCTGTCAAAATATTTCCGAAGAAGTCAAACAAAATATTTTCCTCATGATTTTCTTAAACGCGAGAAATTTTCAATAGTGTCTATGTAGAGCGTAGAAGCGACGCCCTCCAGGGCGTAAGAGACTGCTATAAAGCTTGCGTCACTGAGGTTGACGACCTCATAAAGCCCTAATGTAATTTTGGTCTGTATGACAGCTGGCTACCCGGACCCCTCCTGCCCCTCCACCTTATCTCTCACTCATGGTCTCTTAACTTTTCTTAATATATGCAAAAGCTGGTCCCTGGGACTAAGAGAGAGTTATGGAACTTGTAAGTTACATCATCTTCTGATTTCCACCCTATAATACCTCTTATTTTTAATGTTTTGTGGGGAAGAAAGTCAACTTGAGAATAGAGACACCAGGAAGTGTATCCATCAAGGAATAAAAACAATATAAACAGTGGGAGCAAAGTCTTCCTGGTAATATAAACACTGGGAACAAAGTCTTCCTGGTAATATAAACACTGGGAACAAAGTCTTCCTGGTAATATAAACACTGGGAACAAAGTCTTCCTGATAATATAAACACTGGGAACAAAATCTTCCTGGTAATATAAACACTGGGAACAAAGTCTTCCTGGTAATATAAACACTGGGAACAAAGTCTTCCTGGTAATATAAACACTGGGAGCAAAGTCTTCCTGGTAATATAAACACTGGGAACAAAGTCTTCCTGGTAATATAAACACTGGGAACAAAGTCTTCCTGGTAATATAAACACTGGGAACAAAGTCTTCCTGGTAATATAAACACTGGGAACAAAGTCTTCCTGGTAATATAAACACTGGGAACAAAGTCTTCCTGGTAATATAAACACTGGGAACAAAGTCTTCCTGGTAATATAAACACTGGGAACAAAGTCTTCCTGGTAATATAAACACTGGGAACAAAGTCTTCCTGGTAATATAAACACTGGGAACAAAGTCTTCCTGGTAATATAAACACTGGGAACAAAGTCTTCCTGGTAATATAAACACTGGGAACAAAGTCTTCCTGGTAATATAAACACTGGGAACAAAGTCTTCCTGGTAATATAAACACTGGGAACAAAGTCTTCCTGGTAATATAAACACTGGGAACAAAGTCTTCCTGGTAATATAAACACTGGGAACAAAGTCTTCCTGGTAATATAAACACTGGGAACAAAGTCTTCCTGGTAATATAAACACTGGGAACAAAGTCTTCCTGGTAATATAAACACTGGGAACAAAGTCTTCCTGGTAATATAAACACTGGGAACAAAGTCTTCCTGGTAATATAAACACTGGGAACAAAGTCTTCCTGGTAATATAAACACTGGGAACAAAGTCTTCCTGGTAATATAAACACTGGGAACAAAGTCTTCCTGGTAATATAAACACTGGGAACAAAGTCTTCCTGGTAATATAAACACTGGGAACAAAGTCTTCCTGGTAATATAAACACTGGGAACAAAGTCTTCCTGGTAATATAAACACTGGGAACAAAGTCTTCCTGGTAATATAAACACTGGGAACAAAGTCTTCCTGGTAATATAATCACTGGGAACAAAGTCATCTTGGTAACTGTCCCAGAGTTAAGGGAAATGAGTTATGAGGACAGTCTAAAAAACATAAATCTAACACCTGTACAATATATGATAAAAAGACCAGGGGAACACATGATAAAAAACATACAAATTATTCAAAGAAGTTGATATGGGTAGACAGGAATAGAGAGTTTGAGAAGCGGGGAAATGACGATACAGTTGGCAGTCAAAGGCTCTAATGAATCACAGGGATGCTAGGAAGTATTTCTTTAGCCTGAGGATGGTCAGGAAATGGGAGGACCTGGATGGAGAAATAGTGGAGGCTCCATACGATACTGTAAAGAATAAGAATGAGGGCCCACGAGGCAAAGAGGTTTAAATTTAGTAAAGCATGGCCAGGAGCTGAGATTCAACGCCCCTGCTACTACAAGCGAGTACACGTACACATACACACACACATTTCAGGAATAATAATCAAAACAAAGACTGACCAAATTCATCGTATTATAAAAGAGAAAGAATGATGTGGATTCTTGGGTAAGAAAGGATGGTAAACACTTTTACCTATCTCTCTCCCTTTCTCTGTCTCTCTCTCTATCTCTCTGGTTTAAGGCCTCCGACCCGGCAAGTGTATTTTAAATGTCATATGGTTTTGGGTAGCAAGTTAGCCTGGGCGTCTTTTACATATTAAACAATTAGAGCAGCGTCGCATTGCTTAATGTACGAATTACCAAGTGTGGACGTGTGCAGCATTACTGATGTCTCCCTCCCTTCCTTTCTCCCTCCTTCCCTCCCTGCCTTCCTTCCTTCCCTCCCATTCTCCAAACCTCCCTGCCTTCCTTCCCTCCTCCCTTTCTCCAACCCTCCCTGCCTTCCTTTCTCACTCCCTTCTCTCCCTGCCTTCCTTTCTCACAACCTTCTTCCCTCCCTCTTTGCCTTCCTCTCTGTCTCTCCCTCCCTTCTTCCCACCCTCCCTCCCTCACGAACGCACGCACGCACCACACACGCCCTATTAGACACATACATGTCTCCACACACACACACACACACACACACACACACACACACACACACACACACTAGAGTAGAGACACAGACAGAGGAAGAAACATGTGATTTAAAACAAAATAAAAGAGTTTAAGTTTGTTTACAATAAAGGACATTTATAATGTAACAAATTTTAATGCCAAACAAACAGACGAAACATATGGTGAAATAACTGAAGTGGAATAAAGAAATAACTAGTTATACACTTTGGAATTATTGTAAGATTTCTCTATATGAAAGTCATCATATAAATGAAAGATGGCGTCAATATTTATAAAAAAAAAAAAAAACGGAAGATCCTTTAAATGGTAAGATTTTTTTGGGATTTTTAACCCCGGAGAGTTAGCCACCTATGATAACTTAAGAAAGTCAGTGCGTCATCAAGGGACTGTCTGTCTTATTTCCGAAGGGGTCCTCAATCTTGTCCCCCCAGGATGTCACCCACACCACTCCACTAACACCCAGGTACCTACTTACTCCTAGGTGAACAGTGACAGCAGATGTAAGGAAACACGCCCCCAGTTTTTCCACCCGTACCGGGGATCGAACCACGGACCTCAATGTATGAGCTAAGTGCGCTACCAACGAGCTAATGTTTTCACGTTATATAAATGACTTACCAGAAGGAATGACTTGGATAAAGTGAACAGATGGAGTAACAGACTTGGATAAAGTGAACAGATGGAGTAACAGACTTGGATAAAGTGAACAGATGGAGTAACAGACTTGGATAAAGTGAACAGATGGAGTAACAGACTTGGATAAAGTGAACAGATGGAGTAACAGACTTGGATAAAGTGAACAGATGGAGTAACAGACTTGGATAAAGAGAACAGATGGAGTAACAGACTTGGATAAAGTGAACAGATGTAGTAACAGACTTGGATAAAGTGAATAGATGGAGTAACAGACTTGGATAAAGTGAACAGATGGAGTAACAGACTTGGATAAAGAGAACAGATGGAGTAACAGACTTGGATAAAGTGAACAGATGGAGTAACAGACTTGGATAAAGTGAATAGATGGAGTAACAGACTTGGATAAAGTGAACAGATGGAGTAACAGACTTGGATAAAGAGAACAGATGGAGTAACAGACTTGGATAAAGTGAACAGATGGAGTAACAGACTTGGATAAAGTGAACAGATGGAGTAACAGACTTGGATAAAGTGAACAAATGGAGTAAGATACTTGGATAAAGTGAACAGATGGAGTGAGAGACTTGGATAAAGTGAACAGATGGAGTAAAAGACTTGGATAAAGTGAACAGATGGAGTAACAGACTTGGATAAAGTGAACAGATGGAGTAACAGACTTGGATAAAGTGAACAGATGGAGTAACAGACTTGGATAAAGTGAACAGATGGAGTAACAGACTTGGATAAAGTGAATAGATTGAGTAACAGACTTGGATAAAGTGAACAGATGGAGTAACAGACTTGGATAAAGTGAACAGATGGAGTAAGAGATGGATTTTGGAGTTTAATATAGAAATTGTCATGTACTGAAAGTGGGAGAAAGTGAAACAAGATCAAATGAACAAAATAAATTGAAAAAACACCGCAAATATGTGATAAAGAGGGAACTAAGAGATATTATTAAATGAAATTGTGAGAAATTTATTTGCTACACTGAAGAATTGAAAATTATACTTCAAATATATGGATGGAGAATAAAAAGCCACAATACCGTGACCGCAACAATAAAAACCACAATACCGTGACTGCAACAATAAAAGCCACAATACCGTGACTGCAACAATAAAAGCCACAATACCGTGACTGCAACAATAGAAGCAACAATACCGTGACTGAACAATAAAAGCAACAATACCGTGACTGCAACAATAAAAGCCACAATACCGTGACTGCAACAATAAAAGCCACAATACCGTGACTGCAACAATAAAAGCCACAATACCGTGACTGTAACAATAAGTGTTACAAAATGACACGATATCTATTAGTAATAGACATCTCCAGTGAACACTAGAAAGGATTGCCCTTCTAGCATCTAGCCTGTTACTGGGCTTTTGCAACAAAGTCAGTATCCTGGTCCAGTTATCCGATATATTCAATAGTCTCCAGGATTACAACCGGTAGGGTACTAACCAAAGCATAAGATTTAATATGTTTATTAACAAAGTTAGTGTCTAGGGTTTCAAAGTAAATAAATGTTCATATGATCAGGATGTTCATTAAGTTATGAATTAGGAGGTTAATTAGGAGGTTAGCTCATACACTGCTCTCATATACCATAAGGCTGTGCTGAGGGCACATATATCCAAATGACTCTGAAGTACCATCAAGTACAATGTCAGTAAGTACAATAATACAGTTATATGCAAATAAGAATATATGTGTGTATGAGTGTGCTCCAGGTAACTCTAAGACTCGACTCAACCAGTGTCCGACTGAACTTCTCATAAGCTAGCTTCTCTAACAAACTGACAATCAGAACAGATTGATTGTCCAGTAAAATGACCAATTCGCAGAACAGCAATATAACAGGCAACAGCAACACAGCGTCAGGAACCAGGAGATAGAAAATCGACCCTAACTGGGGACCATCAATAGATCCTCCAAAACAGTCACAAAACTCTCTTTCTACTGAAGCTAGGTTCAGCATAAACAATCCCCAACTGTGGCGGTGCACAGATGCCTTATCGAATTAGGTCAGGAGCTGTAGCTAGATACCTGAGTTATCTCAGAGTGTCAATGTGACACACAACCCAGTAAAACGTCGAAAATCACTGTCTAGTCTATCCTCTGTGAACAGAGTTACACAGAGTCCTGAGAAGTATGTTTCGTCTCACCACCGAACACATACTCTACCCAAACAGAGTCTAAATGGCGAGAAAACAAGCAAAGACAGGAGAGAGGTGTTGAGTCAACGATGTCCTGCTGCGTAGTGCTCTCGAGGAAGGAGCAGCAGCCACCCACCTCAGGTGGAATCACGTGACTCCCTCCCAGCAACTAGACGCCACAACAATACAAGCCACAATACCATGACTAACAATAAAAGCCACAATACCGTAACTGCAACAATAACAGCCACAATACCGTGACTAACAATAAAAGCCACAATACCGTGACTGCAACAATAAAAGCCACATTACCGTGACTGCAACAATAGCAGCCACAATACCGTGACTGTAACAATAAAAGCCACAATACCGTGACTGCAACAATAACAGCCACAATACCATGACTGTAACAATAAAAGCCACAATACCGTGACTGCAACAATAACAGCCACAATACCGTGACTTCAACAATAACAGCCACAATACCGTGACTGCAGCAATAACAGCCACAATACCGTGACTGTAACAATAAAAACCACAATACCGTGACTGCAACAATAACAGCCACAATACCGTGACTTCAACAATAACAGCCACAATACCGTGACTTCAACAATAGCAGCCACAATACCGTGACTGCAACAATAAAAGCCACAATACCGTGACTGCAACAATAACAGCCACAATACCGTGACTTCAACAATAGCAGCCACAATACCGTGACTGCAACAATAAAAGCCACAATACCGTGACTTCAACAATAGCAGCCACAATACCGTGACTGCAACAATAAAAGCCACAATACCGTGACTTCAACAATAGCAGCCACAATACCGTGACTGCAAAAATAAAAGCCACAATACCGTGACTTCAACAATAGCAGCCACAATACCGTGACTGCAACAATAGCAGCCACAATACCGTGACTTCAACAATAGCAGCCACAATACCGTGACTTCAACAATAGCAGCCACAATACCGTGACTTCAACAATAGCAGCCACAATACCGTGACTTCAACAATAGCAGCCACAATACCGTGACTGCAACAATAGCAGCCACAATACCGTGACTGCAACAATAAAAGCCACAATACCGTGACTGCAACAATAAAAGCCACAATACCGTGACTTCAACAATAGCAGCCACAATACCGTGACTGCAACAATAACAGCCACAATACCGTGACTTCAACAATAACAGCCACAATACCGTGACTGCACCAACAACAGCTACAATACCGTGACTGCAATAATAAAACAATACCATGACTAGACCATTAGCTAATTGCCTAAATAGGACCAAAACGTCGTCAAAGTTTGTTTCAGCTAAGTGTGAATTATATGAGTGCATTGATGGAGAAACAGCAACAAGAAATACAACCAATATCAGACCAAAATTGTAACATGAAGGAGATGTGTCCGGCCACAAGTAAGACAATCCTAACCATACCACGGGTGGGGTTAGAACCCTCGATCAGAGAGTCTCAAAACTCCAGACCGTCGCGTTAGCCACTGGGCCAGCTAGCTTCAATAAGGTTCATCCAACTAGGTATATTTATACACGTGTCATTACGTCCAGAGCGGAGTTACAAAACTGCTATAAAATTAAAAAAAATATATTTGAGTCCTGATGCAATGTTGAGTCACTGAAAACACTGATATACACCACGTTGACTGATACGAAAAAAAAAAACATGATTTAAGACATGAGGTTCAAAAAACATGAACGAGGAGATACAGATTTCTTAGCGTCTGGAACAGGGACAACAAGACGCCACAGTTGTGAACTCAGGAAAAATACATCCGAAGGAATACAAGAAAATGTTTCATCACAGAGAGGTATATTAGGAATGGTATAAAATACCGAGAAATAGTATAAAATACCGAGAAATGGTACAAAATACAGAGAAATGGAATAAAATACCGAGAAATGGTATAAAATACCGAGAAATGGTACAAAATACCGAGAAATTGAATAAAATACCGAGAAATTGTATAAAATACCGAGAAATGGTACAAAATACAGAGAAATGGAATAAAATACCGAGAAATGGTATAAAATACCGAGAAATGGTATAAAATACCGAGAAATGGTATAAAATACCGAGAAATGGTACAAAATACAGAGAAATGGAATACAATACCGAGAAATGGTATAAAATACCGAGAAATGGTATAAAATACCGAGAAATGGTATAAAATACCGAGAAATATATAAAATACCGAAAAATGGTATAAAATAACGAGAAATTGTACAAAATACCGAGAAATGGTATAAAATACCGACAAATGGTATAAAATTCCGAGAAATTGTATAAAATACAGAGAAATGGTATAAAATACCGAGTAATGGTATAAAATACCGACAAATGGTATAAAATACCGAGAAATGGTATAAAATACCGAGAAATGATATAAAATACCGACGAATGGTATAAAATACCTAGCTGTACAACCCGAAAAAATATGTAAAAATAATCAAAATAACGAAAAAAAGTAGAGAATAATGATGGAGCACCGCAGTAGCAGGCTTCCTAACCCACGCTAAGCACGACCATATCAAATCCCACCTTTCTTACGGTGAGTGTCCGGGTTCGATTCCCCGCGAAAGGGGTGGAAACATTGGGCGTGTTTCCTTACACCGGTTGTCTATGTTCACCCATCAGTAATAATGGGTACCTGGGTGTTAGTGGACTGGTGTGGGTCGCATCCTGGGGACAAAACTGACCTAATTTGCTGGAAATGTATAACAAGGGGCTTTCTATATAGTAGTATGTCATTGATGTCAGCTATGGTCTGTATACCTTGTACATGTACTTGTAGAAATAAATGTATTATAATTAAGACACGTGTACAACAGTAAGGTATCTTTACTCCTAAACGTTTCGCCCACACAGTAGGCTTCTTCAGTCGCGTACAGAGGAGGCAGCAGTAGCAGTAGAGATGTAAAGACGATGTCATCAGTCCATCATCCTGGAAGATGTAGTTCTGAGGGGGTCAGTCCCTCAGCCTGGAGAAGAGTTTTGCTTCACAATCTGGAACAATGTGAAGCTGAAGCAACAGTGTGAAGACATATCTCTGCTGCTGTAGCCACAACACCTAATTATTAATACGTATTTACAAAAACAAACACATCACAACACACACAGACACAGACACACACACACACACACACACACACACACACACACACACACACACACACACAGACACACACACACACACAAAACAACACACACAACACACACACACGCCACACACACCACACACACAGACACACACACACACACACACAGCACAGACGACATACACACCCCCCCCCAAAAAAAAAAAAACACACAACACACACACACTCTACACCACAACGACACACACGACCAAATACAACACACAAGCAACTTAGTAGTCATGTTGGCAGCTGATGAATTGGCTTTCGCCATCGACAGGGACAGAGTGTAATTCAGGGCTAATTGATGGTGGTTGAATGCCTGTTGCCTGGTTGTGACAGTTGTGCAAGTTTTGTGGTGGTGGTGGTGAGGTGGCGGTGGTGGTGCGGTGGCGGTGGTGGTGAGGTGGTGGTGAGGTGGCGGTGGTGGTAGTGGTGGCGGGTGGTGAGTGGCGTGCGTGGTGGCGGCGGTGGTGGTGAGGTGGCGGTGGTGGTGAGGTGGCGGTGGTGGTGAGGTGGCGGTGGTGGTGAGGTGGCGGTGGCGGTGGTGGTGCGGTTGCGGTGGTGGTGAGGTGGCGGTGGTGGTGAGGTGGCGGGTGGTGGTGAGGTGGCGGTGGTGGTGAGCGGTGGCGTGGTGGTCGGGCGGTGGTGGTGCGGTTGCGGTGGTGGTGAGGTGGCGGTGGTGGTGGGTGGGTCGGTGGTGGTGAGGTGGCGGTGCGGGGTGGTGCGGTGGCGGTGGTGGTGCGGTTGCGGTGGTGGAGGTGGCAGGTGGTGGTGAGGTGGTGACAAGGTGGTGCGTGGTGGTGAGGTGGTGGGGTGAGAAGTGGCGTAGACAGGTTGGAAGTCAAATAGAGAGGTTAGAAGTGGTACAGAGAGGTTAGAAGTGGTACAGAGAGGTTAGACGTGGTACAGAGAGGTTAGAAGTGGGATAGAGAGGTTAGAAGTGGTACAGAGAGGTTAGAAGTTTGATAGAGAGGTTAGAAGTGGTGAGAGGTTAGAAGTGGGATGAGAGTTAGAAGTGGTAAAGAGAGGTTAGAAGTGGATAGAGAGGTTAGAAGTGGACAGAGAGGTTAGAAGTGGATAGAGAGGTTAGAAGTGGAGAGAGTTAGACGTGGATAGAGAGGTTAGAAGTGGGATAGGAGGTTAGAAGTGGATAGAGAGGTTAGAAGTGGACAGAGAGGTTAGAAGTGGGATAGAGAGGTTAGAAGTGGGATAGAGAGGTTAGAAGTGGGATAGAGAGGTTAGAAGTGGGATAGAGAGGTTAGAAGTGGGATAGAGAGGTTAGAAGTGGGATAGAGGTTAGAAGTGGGATAGAGAGGTTAGAAGTGGGATAGAGAGGTTAGAAGTAGGATAGAGAGGTTAGAAGTAGGATAGAGAGGTTAGAAGTGGGATAGAGGTTAGAAGTGGGATAGAGAGGTTAGAAGTGGGAGGGAGAGGTTAGAAGTGGGATAGAGAAATTAGAAGTGGGATAGAGAGGTTAGAAGTGGGATGGAGAGGTTAGAAGTGGGATAGAGAGGTTAGAAGTGGGATAGAAAGGTTAGAAGTGATACAGAAAGGTTAGAAGTGGTACATAGAGGTTAGAAGTGGGATAGAGAGGTTAGAAGTGGTACAGAGAGGTTAGAAGTGGGATAGAGAGGTTAGAAGTGGGATAGAGAGGTTAGAAGTGGGATAGAGAGGTTAGAAGTGGCACAGAGAGGTTAGAAGTGGGATAGAGAGGTTAGAAGTGGGATAGAGAGGTTAGAAGTGGGATGGAAGGGTTAGAAGTGGGATAGAGAGGTTAGAAGTGGGATGGAGAGGTTAGAAGTGGGATAGAGAGGTTAGAAGTGGGATAGAGAGGTTAGAAGTGGGATAGAGAGGTTAGAAGTGGGATGGAGAGGTTAGAAGTGGGATAGAGAGGTTAGAAGTGGGATGGAGAGGTTAGAAGTGGGATGGAGAGGTTAGAAGTGGGATGGAGAGGTTAGAAGTGGGATGGAGAGGTTAGAAGTGCGATGGAGAGGTTAGAAGTGGGATAGAGAGGTTAGAAGTGGGATAGAGAGGTTAGAAGTGGTACAGAGAGGTTAGAAGTGGGTTAGAGAGGTTAGAAGTGGGTTAGAGGTTAGAAGTGGGATAGAGAGGTTAGAAGTAGGATAGAGAGGTTAGAAGTGGGATAGAGAGGTTAGACGTGGGATAGAGAGGTTAGAAGTGGGATAGAGAGGTTAGAAGTGGGATAGAGAGGTTAGAAGTGGTACAGAGAGGTTAGAAGTGGCACAGAGAGGTTAGAAGTGGGATAGAGAGGGTTGAAATGTGTGAAGTAATGGTGATACATACTAGATGGAAGAAAAGAGAGAAAGATGAGAGGGAGAACTGTGAGTGTGAGGGAGCGTAGGAAGGATGAGGGAGTGTGAGGGAGCGTAGGGAGGATGAGGGAGTGTGAGGGAGCGTAGGGAGGACGAGGGAGTGTGAGGGAGCGTAGGGAGGATGAGGGAGGGAGAGGGAAGCTGTGAAAAGGGTGGGGAAGAGGCGGGAGGGTGAGGTTAGAGGGGAGGGGGAGTGGGGAAGTGACACTACATAATTTTTCCCCTAGGTCGTATCCCTCCACAGTAAACTTTTCCCTAAATCTTCCGGCTTATCGCAAATTTTTCCCTAAATTTCACCCCCCCCCAAAAAAAAAATTCTCACGGGTTAAAAAAAAAAGATAAAACTAGTATATGTCAACCCAATTTTAACAAAATAATAAATTAATTTTGTTAATATGCTCATTAAATAACTTATTATCTAAAATCCTTAACTTTGAAAGAATTTATTATTATTGTAATTTATAATTATTATTATTATAATTATTTTATTATTACTATTATTATTATTATTTATAATAAAGCGTTAAATGCACAGGGGTCATACACCGCTTCGTAATTGGGAAGTAAAGAAGGTCATTCTATGGAAGATTAGGATAGCTCAAATCCCTTGGATCAAGAGCCCTTCACCGGCCTCGGGGGACGCTTGTTGTGGTCAGTACACTGTTGTTAGTCTTCTCAGAGAGAAATAATGTCGTTTCAAGTTTAACATTTAAACACCTCCATAACTACCTATATTATTTAATTCTTGTGTATTGAGTAGTGCTGTCACGCACACGCACACACACACACACACACACACGCACACGCACACACACACACGCACACGCACACACACACACGCACACACACACACACACACGTACACACACACACACACACACACACACACCTTTACAACACTGTTATTTTATGGTAAAAACAGAAGATAAATCAGGAATGAAGGCATGCAGAGCTTCTGACTGCCGAGAACACGACGCGTCTAGACCAGGTTCAAAACCACCAACACTGACGACACCAACACTGTGCAACAGAATGAAGCAACCTTCAGTATTGCAACGTCACTTACCAAGCTTAGTTGACAGTGCATACTGCAGGTGACACACACCCACACACCTTACACTGCAGTGTGTGTGTGTGTACTCACCTATCTGTGGTTGCAGGAGTCGAGTCACGGCTCCTGGCCCCGCCTCTTCGCTGATCGTCACTAGGTCCACTCTCTCCCTGCTCCAAGAGCCTTCTCAGTCTTGTGTGTGTGTGTGTGTGTGTGTGTGTGTGTGTGTGTGTGTGTGTTTGTGTGTGTGTGTGTGTTGTGTGTGTGTGTGTGTGTGTGTGTGTGTGTGTGTGTGTGTGTGTGTGTGTGTGTGGGTGTGTGTATTTGCGTATGTTTCACCAGTGAAACACTTCCCTTCCTTTCCTCTTTTTTTCCCTCTCCCATTTATCCCCAGCTATTACTTCTCCCCCACCACTTCCCCTTTCCATTTCCCCTCCTGGCTCCATCTTCTCACCTCCCCCTCCTGCTGCACTTCCCTCTACTCCCTCACCCTCCCGTTCCTTAAGCCCCCCTCATACCTCTTCGTAGCCCCTCCCTGCTCCCTGACATCCCCTACCATCCCCTCCTTCCCCCTCATCTCCCCTGCTTCCTCCCCAGCAGCCCCCACCAGGATGGCGTGTGCAGGCTGTACGCCTGGGTGACTCCAGGTTTTAATTAATCACCCCTTTTTCTAATTTGCCTCCGTCCCTAAACTTGGGTCACAATGGTGGTCGTAGCGGCAGGTCGCCTGAACGACCTCTCCTGAGTGATGCTGTCCCGCTATTACTGCTGCTGCTGCTGCTACTGCTACTGCTGCGAAACTGCTTTCGATGGATCAAGAACCCATCGCACAATACCGTGACTGGAACAATGCACAAATAACCCGCACCCTGGAATGCTGGACGATATCCTCATTGACCTGCCCAAGTCTCCCAGCTCAGGATGGCAGATTTCAGCATTACGTCTGAAACCCATCCTGGGTAATGGAATATGACAGTGTAGCAGCACACTGTGGGTGTTATCACTCTATAACTATCATATAGAACAGTGTAGTAGCACACTGTGGGTGTTACCACTCTATAACTATCATATAGAACAGTGTAGTACCACACTGTGGATGTTCCCACCACTGTGTAACTATCATATAGAACAGTGTAGTAGCACACTGTGGATGTTCCCACTGTGTAACTATCATATAGAACAGTGTAGTAGCACACTGTGGATGTTCCCACTGTGTAACTATCATATAGAACAGTGCAGTACCACACTGTGTATGTTCCCACTGTGTAACTATCATATAGAACAGTGTAGTACCACACTGCTAATGTACCCAACTTTGCCTTAAAAAAGGAGTACAGAAGAGAGAGGAGAAAGAGAGGGAGAGTGAAGGGAAGCCGGAAAAGAAGAGAGGAAGGATGGGAAGGAGTAAAGGAAGGGAGAGGGAAAGAGGGAGGCGAGTAAGACCTCATATGGTACAGCCTGTGACATATTTTTTAATTAACCACAGGAGAGCATAATGTTTGTGGGGCGACCACGACAGTGATTAACGCTTTCTCTTATTCTCTCTCTCACCCACCCCCACCCCTTTCTCACACTAGTCACCCCCATCATTCCCTTACTCACCCCCACCTCTCCCTAATCCACCCTTTCACCACTCCTCCACCCACGTCTTGAAAAAATATACGCCGTTCATTTTAATCCAATTAACTGACCTCACAGCTTCTGACGAAGGTTCCGTTAACAAATCGAAAGGCCTCAGGCTCTATTTCTAAACTTTTTTTAATGCAAATCTGAAACAATTAGCCCCCCAAAAATAAGCTTTATGTGCTCTATATTTGATATTAAACCAAATTTTCAAATACAGTCTTGGAGAAACTAAAGAAAATAACATTTGCAATAAAAATACAAAAAATAATAAATTTTGAAAATTTCCATAAAATATTTACATATATGAATATTTATGCAGTATACGCCGGGCCTTTTTCTTATTTGCATACAAAAATTTCAAGCAATAATCTTATAAACATTTCAGAGACAAACATTCAAAAATTAATGATAAAGTCGAAAATTTCTTAGAAATTGTTTTGATAAAGTGTCTCTGATGCTAAGTGCCCTTGATATTAAGTGCATTTGATGTTAAGTGCCCTTGATATTAAGTGCATTTGATGTTAAGTGCCCTTGATATTAAGTGTATTTGATGTAAGTGCCCTTGATATTAAGTGTATTTGTTGTAAGTGCCCTTGATATTAAGTGCATTTGATGTTAAGTGCCCTTGATATTAAGTGCATTTGATGGTAAGTGCCCTTGATATTAAGTGTATTTGATGTAAGTGCCCTTGATATTAAGTGTATTTGATGTAGGTGCCCTTGATATTAAGTGTATTTGATGTAAGTGCCCTTGACATTAAGTGTATTTGATGTAAGTGACCTTGATATTAAGTGTATTTGTTGTAAGTGCCCTTGATATTCAGTGTATTTTATGTAAGTTCCCTTGATATTAAGTGTATTTGTTGTAAGTGCCCTTGATATTCAGTGTATTTGATGTAAGTGCCCTTGATATTAAGTGTATTTGATGTGAGTTCCCTTGATATTAAGTGTATTTGATGTAAGTGCCCTTGATATTAAGCGTATTTGATGTATTTGATATTAAGTGTCTTTGATACTGTCTATAATATTAAGTGTCTATGATACTAAGTGTCTATGATATTAAGTGTCTTTGATACTCTCTATGATACTAAGTGTCTATGATATTAAGTGTCTTTGATATTAAGTATCTTTGAAGCGTTGGATCAAGAGCCCTTCACCGGCTACAAGGCACCATCCCTCAGGGATGGGTACAAGGGACAGGCAAGGAGAACAGGGACTATCTAGCCCATGTGATGGACTAAATTTTTTGAAGTAAAGGCTGTGTTGTCCCTGGGAGCCGAGAGTGACATAACAGTAATGCCTATGGTGCATACATTATGTATATTACACTAAGGATTAGAGGCAGCATAGGCCTATTTGTTATCAAGGAAGGGATTAAATAATGGCGAGGGAAAAAGGGGAGAGGAGTATCATAGGCCTGTCTCATGTTGAGGGACCCCGAGATGATGACTATCTGCCAGCCTCCAGGCTGATACATGGCATCATGAGTGTGTATGACTGCTCTTTTTTACGCCTCTGCACGCCCACTCATATGTTTCTCTACGCCCATCCCTATACATGCCTCTACACCCCCACACACATCTCTACCCCCATCCCTATACATGCCTCTACACCCCCACACACATCTCTACCCCCATACCTATACATGCCTCTACACGCCCACACCTACACACACATCTCTACGACCATACCTATACATGCCTCTACACGCCCACACATCTCTACGCCCATACCTATACATGCTTCTACACGCCCACACCTTCACACACATCTCTACGACCATACCTATACATGCCTCTACACGCCCACACCTACACACACATCTCTACGCCCATACCTATACATGCCTCTACACGCCCACACATCTCTACGACCATACCTATACATGCCTCTACACGCCCACACCTACACATATCTCTCCGTGCCCATACCTACACACACTTTTCCACGCCCATACCTACACACACTTCTCCACGCCCATACCTACACACACTTATCCAAGCCCACAACCACACACACACACTTCTCCAACGCCCACACCTACATACACTTCTCCACGCCCACAACTACACACACTTCTCCACGCCCACACCTACACACACACCTCTCTATGTAGACAGTCAGACTGTCTGCATAGACAGCCATGCTGTCTGCCAGCTGAGTTCATATTCCGTGCCATGCTAGTTTCCATAGTATTCCGCCAGAGGGCAAGCCTGGTAGGCGTACCCACGTCTACCAGACCCGCCCTGGCCCACTCTCACTTGGCGCCCAAACTTCACTCAGTCAATAGGCCTACTCCTCTCCCTCTCGCAAGGGGCATGGCCCACCTGGGCCATGGCCACAGACACGCAGCCTGTTACCCGCACCTTTATTCCAAATAAA
The DNA here is from genome assembly GCA_009830355.1 of Cherax destructor. Taxonomy (NCBI): domain Eukaryota; kingdom Metazoa; phylum Arthropoda; class Malacostraca; order Decapoda; family Parastacidae; genus Cherax; species Cherax destructor. Next base: position 124,243 of record WNWK01000808.1, read on the forward strand.
GTAAGAAGCCTCCGAAGCCTTATCATTACATACCCGCTCTCCAAAACGCCAAAAAAACACGTCGTTATAAATGGTGACAGCGGTGCCTCGCGTGTGCCCGCGAGGGGAGGAAGAGGACTGAAGTTTGTCTACCACTTCATCAGTCTCTACAAGAAGCATCCGTCTCTCAACGAGTTATCCTGATGTCGTGTCTGCAAATCTCAGCGTCCAGACACATGTACAAGCAGGATTCAGGCCGAAATTTGTCTAATTCTCCGAGAAATGGCGTCACTGACTTCACGCCACAGCGTCCCATGCTGTTTCTCAGTCACGTGCTCAGCCTTGCCAGCATGTTCTGCTGTTGTTGTTCAGCTCAGCACTGCTATTTCAGCACTTCAGAGGTGAGTTAGTGGTGATTTCAGCGTCTAGTGTGGGTGTCTCCCTCGTGTATGGGTAGGGTGAGAGTAGGAAGCGGCCGGGCTCCTTGCCTCTCACCCAGACACTCACGCTCGCCCTAGTGTACGCCGCCACACACCATACACCACTCACTGCCCACTCCCTCTATGCTGTTTCCTGTGAATTTCCTTATGAATTCTTGCCAGAACTGTGTATCCGAGTGTCGAGGCCACTCGAAGCCACGTGTGACCACGTGTGGGTCTGCGCCTACATCAACCCATGACGTCACCACCATGCTGCTGACGTCACGATGCTGCCGACTCCACGACGTCACTCCACTGATGTCACTTCGCGATGTCACCCCATGACATCCATCATCATGTCACTCCAGAACGTCACCTCGCGACGTCACCCACGATGTTGCCTGACGTTCCTCGCGACGTCTGCTGACATCACTCGCGATGTCACGCCTTACATCACCCATATGATGTCCCGAGTGCTGTAGTTTCACCGTGTGCATTTTATTTTCATTATTTGTCGAGAAGTTTGAGAGAAGATATAAGTCGAGTGTTCATTAATTCCTCTCAGTCAGTGTTCTCACATGTTCGTGTATTACTTAGTGACGATTTTTATACAGAAAAGCGTCATTTGCTAGTAAGCTATGTTGTACCACATGTGTAGTATGTGTGCAGTTTCTCGTGTGTCCTATGTAGCACCTGTGTGTTACTTTGTCACCCAGTGACAGCTGACATTTGTCAGTCCAGGCGTCAGTTACGAGCGTTCGAGCGCCTTGTACAGAAAGCTCTTATTGTTCGCCGCTCGTAGATGCCTTTGCTGAATCGTACCCGCGACGATTCTCCCATCGAGACCGTTCCACTTCACCTCCAAGACCGTCAGTCCAGTTATTGCAGATGACCAGTCTGGGGACGCTTACACTGCCCTCTGCTGTAACTTCTACTGTCGAGAGATGACACTCGTCAAGCCGCAGTTAAGCCTGTTGGCAGGCGACTGTCAGCCTCGTGTCACAGCTTCAGTGAGCAGCCTGCACAAAGTTGATGTCACTTTGACTGCTAGCCCACTCACTGCAGTATGGTGTATGCTGTTACGACCTCCAGATGTTTCGCCGAGTCGTCCCTGTCACGACTCACTCCACACTCGCCAGCAGCGACAGCTCCAGCGACAGTACCAGTCGAGGAATGTCCTCCTGAGTCGCTTGCCAGTCCTGTCCTGTTGCGACTACTGACGACGCCTCACTCGAGGGCACCAGCAGTTGTGCCCCAGGTTGAGTGACCCCTGCAGCGACTACTACGATGTCTGCTTCACCTCCCAGAGGAGACCGTACCCTGTTACGTCACAGCTGTCTCCCGTGTTGCAGTATGTATCCAGACGCAGGAAGGCGCGCAGTGCTGCATCGACGCTCACTGCCTTAGACCACGAAGCACACCGTTTTTTTCTTCCCTCTCTGGAGGAAGTTTTTTTTCTATGTCCATATGTTTATGTATATATGTATTTTTCTTACGTGTTCTGTAACCTGTTCTTGCGAGAGAGAGACCCGAGTTTTTTTTAATGCCATTCATGGTCGGGTCGACCATGGGTAGCGTGACCGAGCGATGTAGACAGCCTGACTGTCTGCATAGACAGCCATGCTGTCTGCCAGCTGAGTTCATATTCCGTGCCATGCTAGTTTCCATAGTATTCCGCCAGAGGGCAGGCCTGGTAGGCGTACCCACGTCTACCAGACCCGCCCTGGCCCACTCTCACTTGGCGCCCAAACTTCACTCAGTCAATAGGCCTACTCCTCTCCCTCTCGCAAGGGGCATGGCCCACCTGGGCCATGGCCACAGACACGCAGCCTGTTACCCGCACCTTTATTCCAAATAAAGTAAGAAGCCTCCGAAGCCTTATCATTTCAACCACGCCTCCAAGAAACGCCAAATAACACATCGTTATATCTACGCCCATACATACACACATTTCTCCACTTCCACACCTACACACACTTCTCCACGCCCATACCTACACACACTTCTCCACGTCCACATCTACACACACTTCTCCACGCCCACACCTACACACACTTCTCCATGCCCACACCTACACACACACCTCTCCATACATAGTCCCAGAGCTGAGTAGTATGAGCTATGAAGAAAGGCTAGAATATAAACCTAATGACACTAAACAACAGAAAGACCACAAGAGACATAATTACGACGTACAAAATACTGAGGGGAAACTAGAGGGATGAACGGGGAGAATCTGCTGGAGATGCGGGTCTCAAGTACACGAGGTCACAACTGGCAGTTAAAAACACAGATGAGTCACAGGGATGTCAGGAACTACTTATTTAGCCTAAGTGTGATCAAGAAGTGGAAAGACCGAGATAGGGAAGTGGCAGAGGCAGAATCCATACACAGTTTTAAGGACAGGTATAAAAGGGCTCACGTAGCTAGGAGACTGAACCCAGTATCGGCCAGCAGAGAGGTGAGGCCAGGAGCTGAGACTCGACCCTCGCAATAAAAATTAGGTGAGTACACGCCTCTCCACTCCTAGCCAATTTGATACACATGTCACCCACACGACCACACACATCACACACGCTACCCACACGTCACTACATTATCTCACACGTCACACACGCTACCCACACGTCACCACATCATCTCACACGTCACACACGCTACCCACACGTCACCACATCATCTCACACGTCACACACGCTACCCACACGTCACCACATCATCTCACTACCACTACTGACCCTTAAGCCCCTGGCACTAAGGATTTATTCTCGTCGGCCCGACTGGAATACAGAGCAACCCAGTTCACTCACATAACTTTACTAGCATCAGACGTTAGTGTGGGGGTTCCACTCTTCTTGAAGACTCCTCAGACACTGGCAGAGCAGGTGGGAGGCATTTGTTAGGACAGGTTAGAAGAGAAGGACGACCAGCAGGCTAGGAGATGACGACCAGCAGGCTAGGAGATGAGAGGGCGACCAGGAGGCTAGGAGATGAGGGCGACCAGGAGGCTTGGAGATGACGACCAGGAGGCTAGGAGATGACGACCAGGAGGCTAGGTGACAACCAGGAGACTAGGAGTGACGACCAGGAGGCTAGTAGAAGATGAATAGGAGGCTAGGTGACAACTAGGAGGCTAGGAAAAGGTGACAACCAGGAGGCCAGGAGGTGACGACCAGGAGGCTATGAGATGACGACCAGGAAGCTAGGAGATGACGACCAGGAGGCTAGGAGAAATGACGACCAGGAGGCTAGGAGAAAGGTTAATATAAAGACCAGAATAAGAGCCAGGAAGAAAGCTTACAGAAGGGCCAGGAGTAGGCCAAAGAGAGACACAAGGGCCAGAAAGGCGGCCAGCAGAAGAAGCAGGAGTAAAGGCAGGAGGGATTGGAGTGTTAGTAGGGACTGGAAGGCCACGAGGATCAGAATAAAGGCCAGGGGTATCAGCAAGAGGGCCAGTACGACCAGGATGAGTGCCAGGAATACCAGGAGTACCAAGATGAGTACTAGGAGAACCAAGACTAGAGTGAAAACCACCAAGAAGGCCAGGAGTATCAGGATAAGGGCCAGTAGGATCAGGATGAGTGCCAAAAGTACCATAATGAGGACCAGAAATACTAGCAGGAGGACCAAGACTAGGGCCAAAAGTGCTAAGGCCAGGAAGACCAGGAGACCAGCCATGAAGAGAGCCAAGGCCAGTAACGAGCTCTGGAAACTAATATCTTGCCATTAACGAAGCACTTCACCAACAGTAACGAGAAGAGTGCCAGGAGGAGGAGGGCTAGGAGTGCCAAGAGGGCGTGGAGGGTCAGGAGGGCCAGGGGTGGTAACGAGCCCTGGGAACTACTATCTCGCCCTTAACAAAACACTCTCCACCAACAGTAACGGGAAGACTCTCATTTGCATAATAGATGAGGTAGGTTGAGGCCCGCCCGTCCACTGTTGCTGGCGCAGCTTGCTTTAGCCATATGTGGCCATGTAGGGCCATGTGTGGCCCTGTGTACCCTGTGGTGTGACCCTTTCTACCCTATAATGTGACCATGTGTGGCCCCTCCTACCAGGTGTACCTATTTGTACTCTGTTTTGTGTCAGTGATGTATATATATATATATATATATATATATATATATATATATATATATATGTGTGTGTGTGTGTGTGTGTGTGTGTGTGTGTGTGTGTGTGTGTGTGTGTGTGTGTGTGTGTGTGTGTGTATGTGTGTGTGTGTGTGTGTGTGTGTGTATGTGTGTGTGTGTGTGTGTGTGTGTGTGTTTATAAGTTCTACCAACTACCCTGCATAAGTTTAGAAGGGTAAACTCACGTAGTCCCTTCCAGCAGGGTACTTCCTACGCTTTATGCATATAAAGTGAATTTGGAACCTTAGGATGTGTGCCACCATCTGAAAAAAAATTGTATTAGAGGAAAGGATTTTAAAACGTGTCCTCCATCTACATTGAGCTCCATCTACATCTTGTAAAAGCAGCATCTTCTACACACTCCCGGCGTTTGACGTGGAGATGATAACACAGACGTCTGGCGTCCTCTCCACTAGTGTGTGTGTGAGAGGAGACGCTGGTTCACTCTCCTTCACACTGGCTAGATCAGGTGCACGTCTCACTACAACCTTCACCACTCCATCACTCATACTTTACTATCACTCATACTTTACTATCACTCATACTTCACTATCACTCACACTTACTATCACTCACACTTCACTATTATTCACACTTTACTATCACTCACACTTCACTATCACTTACACTTCACTATCACACTTCACACACACAGCCATATTTCTCCTGACAAACAAAACACCACCAACACTCTCACTATATTTGCTGAACTTAGTACATATATTATATTCAAGGTTAAGCGCCTTTACACGCCCACACCTACACACACATCCCTACGCCCATACCTATACATGTCTCTACACGCCCACACCTACACACACATCTCTACGCCCATACCTATACATGCCTCTACACGCCCACACCTACACACACATCTCTATGACCATACCTATACATGCCTCTGGGGTATGTTAGGTAGTCAGGTTTAATACAGGGAAAGGATAGCTCTAAATTCTTGGATTAAGAGCCTCACATACACACACACAGGGAGAGAGAGGACCTAGTAGCGATCAGTGATGAGGCGGGGCCAGGAGCTGAGTATCGAACCCTGCAACCACAATTAGGTGAGTACACACACAAGGTGTGTGTGTGTGTGTAAACAGAGACAGGATGTTCCAGATATGTGACACAGAAACAAGGGGTCACAATTGGAAGTTGACTCAGATACTAGATTAAAACATCTCATTGGTCAAAAGAGAGGCATATTTAGGCATATCAAAAGAGGGGATGGGGAGATAAGAAATCAATATATTCAATTAAAGAGAGAAATAAAAAAAGGAATAAGAAAAGCAAAAAGGGATTATGAGGCTAGGTCCAAGGGATTTGAAGACTAAACCAAAGGGTTCTTTCAGGTATCAGAAGTAAGATTAGGGACAAGATAGGCCCACTTAAGAGTAACTCAGGACAGATCACTGACAGTGATAAGGATATGTGTGAAATTTTCAATACTTACTTCCTCTCAGTTTTTACTCAGGAAGATACTAGCGGAATTCCAGAAATAATAAATTATGTAGAACAGGACGATAATAAACTATGCACGATTGGGGTAACTAGTGACATGGTCCTCAGACAAATAGAGAAATTAAAACCTAACAAATCCCCAGGCCCTGATGAATTGTTTGCAAGGGTTTTAAAGGAATGTAAAGAGGAACTTAGCAAACCTTTGGCTAATCTTTTCAACATGTCACTACAAGCTGGCATAGTGCCTGATAAGTGGAAAATGGCAAATGTAATACCTATTTACAAGGCAGGTGACAGGTCCTTAGCTTCGAACTATAGACCAATAAGCCTTACCTCCACAGTGGGAAAATTTATGGAATCAATAATTGCCGAGGCAATTCGTGGCCATCTTGATTAATGAATCTCAACACGGTTTTACTAAGGGGCGTTTCTGTCTTACGAATTTACTAACTTTTTTCACTAAGGTGTTTGAGGAGGTAGATCATGGTAATGAATATGATATTGTGTATATGGACTTCAGTAAGGCTTTCGATAGAGTTCCACATCAAAGGCTGTTGAGGAAAATTAAGGCACACAGAATAGGAGAAATTTTTTCCTGGGTAGAGGCATGGTTGACAAATAGACAGCAGAGTTTGCATAAATGGGGAGAAATCAGAATGGGGACACGTCACAAGCGGTGTTCCGCAGGGGTCAGTGTTGGGCCCCTTGTTGTACACAATTTACATAAAAGACATAGATGAGGGAATAAATAGCGACATAAGCAAATTTGCTGAAGGCACCAAAATAGGCCGTCCAATTAATTCTAATGAGGACATTAGAGCACTCCAGGATGATTTGAATAGACTGATGCAATGGTCGGAGAAGTGGCAGATGCAGTTTAATATAGATAAATGCAAAGTTCTAAATGTTGGACAGGACAATAACCATGCCACATATAAGCTGAATAATGTAGATCTTAATACTTCTGATTGCGAAAAGGATTTAGGAGTTCTGGTTAGTAGTAATCTGAAACCAAGACAACAGTGCATAAGTGTTCGCAATAAAGCTAACAGAATCCTTGGCTTCATATCAAGAAGTATAAATAATAGAAGTCCTCAGGTTGTTCTTCAACTCTATATATCCTTGGTTAGGCCTCATTTAGATTATGCTGTACAGTTCTGGTCACCTTATTATAGAATGTATATAAATGCACTGGAAAACGTACAGAGGAGGATGACAAAGTTGATCCCATATATCAGAAATCTTCCCTATGAGGATAGACTGAGGGCCCTGAATTTGAACTCTCTAGAAAGGCGTAGAATTAGGGGGGATATGATTGAGGTGTATAAATGGAAAATAGGAATAAATAAAGGGGATGTAAATAGCGTGCTGAAAATATCCAGCCAAGACAGGACTCACAGCAATGGTTTCAAGTTGGAAAAGTTCAGATTCAGGAAGGATATAGGAAAGCACTGGTTTGGTAATAGAGTTGTGGATGAGTGGAACAAACTCCCGAGTACAGTCATAGAAGCTAAGACGTTGTGTAGTTTTAAAAATAGGTTAGATAAATACATGAGTGGGTGATTTTGAAAATATCCAGAGAATTTTGAAAATATCCAGAGAATTTTGAAAATATCTAGAGAATTTAGAAAATTTCCAGAGAATTTAGAAAATTTCCAGAGAATTTAGAAAATTTCCAGAGAATTTAGAAAATTTCCAGAGTTGGACCTGACTAGCCTGTGCTACTAGGTCTTATGCCGTGCTCCTTCCTTAAGTGGAAGTGACCTGACTACCTGGAGTTTACCTGGAGAGGGTTAACTCCAGGTAGTCAGGTCTAAGCCGGGGAGTGACATGGATCTGCCTCGCATAGGTCAGTAGGCCTGCTGCAGTGTTCCTTCTTTCTTATGTTCTTATATTTTTATGAGTCACAGGGATGTTAGGAAGTATTTCTTCAGTCGCAGAGTTGTCAGGAAGTGAAATTGTCTGGAAAGTGAGGTGGAGGCAGGTACCATACACAGCTTTAAGAAGAGGTATGGTAAAACCATACCACGGGTGGGAATAGAACCCGTGATCAGAGAGTTATAAAACTCCAGGAGTTTTATGACCCTCTGACCGCGGGTTCTATGCCCACCCGTGGTATGGTTTGTTTGCAATCGCGTCATTACGATTTCGTGGGTCAGGTATGATAAAGCTCATGGGGCAGGGAGAGAGTGGACCTAGTGGCGACCAGTGAAGAGGCGGGGCCAGGAGCTGTGACTGGACCACTGCAACCAAAATTAGGTGAGTACCCACACATTTAAATTAAAAACAAGACGATTAGAAACAATTCCAGCAACTGATTCAGCATAAAGGATTATTACTGTATTTTCTGGCATATAATACGCGCCATTTTTCTCCAGAAAGTCTTGAAAAATCTGCCTGCGCCTTATATGCTCAAGGTCAGGGTCAAGGGTAGCCTCTGAGTTAAGCTTTATTATTAAGTAAAATGGTAATTAGCCCTTGAATACGAATACTCTTTTTCTATGATACTTCTCTCCAGCGTCTTATATGCCGGTAAATACGGTACTAGTGATGGTACAACAAAAGTACCTGGAGGATATATATAGATATACAAACAAGGAAAGACTTCATAAACACTGAGGGGTCGTACTGACCTATCAAATGAAGGTCATACTAACCTATCAAATGAGAGTCGTACTGACCTATCAAATCAGGGTCGTACTAACCTATCAAATGAGGGCCGTACTAACCTATCAAATGAGGGCCGTACTAACCTATCAAATGAAGGTCATACTAACCTATCACATGAGAGTCGTACTGACCTATCAAATGAGGGTCGGATTGACCTATCAAATGAGGGTCGTACTGACCTATCAAATGAGGGTCGGATTGACCTATCAAATGAGGGTCGTACTAACCTATCAAATAAGTGTTGTACTAACCTATCAAATGAGGATCGTACTGACCTATCAAATGAGGGTCGTACTTACCTATCAAATAAGGGTCGTACTTACCTATCAAATGAGGGTCGGATTGACTTATCAAATGAGGGTCGTACTGACCTATCAAATGAGGGTCGGATTGACCTATCAAATGAGGGTCGTACTGACCTATCAAATGAGGGTCGGATTGACCTATCAAATGAGGGTCATACTAACCTATCAAATAAGTGTTGTACTAACCTATCAAAGGAGGGTCGTACTGACCTATCAAATGAGGGTCGTACTGACCTATCAAATGAGGGTCGTACTGACCTATCAAATGAGGGTCGTACTGACCTATCAAATGAGGGTCGTATTAACCTATCAAATGGTTTCTCAGAGAGAGAGAGAGAGAGAGAGAGAGAGAGATAAAACAATTACAAATGGGACAATTCTCTATGGGAACTAGAGTGGAGAAGAGACAGAGGAGAAAAGAAATAAGATAATTAACAATAATAACAAAATAACAACACAGTCTAGGAAAATTTAAATATGTTTTTAAATTTTATTAAAAAAACAAAAACAAAGTAGAGCTGACCCGCTGTGAATAACAGAAGAAAGAGAAGCTGGATCAGATAAATGACTTAATATATTAAGGGAAGTATTGATAAAAAAGGTGACAGGGACAAGCAAAATACAAGAAGGCAACATGTGTCTTGTCTTCCTGGTCAACATGTGTCTTGTCCTCCTGGTCAACATGTGTCTTGTCCTCCTGGTCAACATGTGTCTTGTCCTCCTGGTCAACATGTGTCTTGTCCTCCTGGTCAACATGCGTCTTGTCCTCCTGGTCAACATGTGTCTTGTCCTCCTGGTCAACATGTGTCTTGTCCTCCTGGTCAACATGTGTCTTGTCCTCCTGGTCAACATGTGTCTTGTCCTCCTGGTCAACATGTGCCTTGTCCTCCTGGTCAACATGTGTCTTGTCCTCCTGGTCAACATGTGTCTTGTCCTCCTGGTGAACATGCGTCTTGTCCTCCTGGTGAACATACGTCTTGTCCTCCTGGTCAACATGCGTCTTGTCCTCCTGGTCAACATGTGTCTTGTCCTCCTGGTCAACATGTCTTGTCCTCTGGTAACATGTGTCTTGTCCTCCTGGTCAACATGCTGTCCTGGTCAACATGTCTTTCTCCTGGTCAACATGCGTCTTGTCCTCCTGGTCAACATGTGTCATGCTCTCCTGTTCAACATGTGTCTTATATTTTCTTCACGTCAATATTCCTTCTCTCTCTCTATCTTTCCCCACCTTCCCTTTTTTTCTTTATCTCCCCACCTCCCCCTTTTTTCGTTTTCCCCACCTCTCCTTTTATCTCCCCCACCTTCCCTTCTTTCACCTCCCTTCCTTCACCACCTCTTCCTTCACCTCCCCTTCCTTCACTACCCCTTCCTTCACCCCCTTCCTTCACCCCCTCCACGTGTGAGATATGAGAAAGCGTATCTGTCACCTGGAAGGCTTCACTTGCTGTCCTGATTTGCATTTTTATTGGGCGTATTTTTCCCCGCCTTCCAAGAGTAATTAGCATACCAGGGAAATTGGCGCCCCCAAAACTAGGGAAAAAACGCGGCCAGGGAAAATGGGCCTGCGGCCGTTTGGGGCCCCAGAGCAAATAACAGGAGGTAGTAACAGTCAACAGTCTTGCTAGAGACTGTTAACAGTTAGTAATATTTGGGAGTTATGGAGAGGGCCCCTTCAGAGGTGCTGCTGAAAGCTCTTGATTCAGGGAAGTGGAGCTATTCTCCTCTTCCTGGGATTACATCTGATTGTATCCCATTCCTCAAATTGTTCTATAGGCCATAAGGATTTAGCTCTCTCTAGGAATATAATAATAATAATAATAATTATTATTATTATTAATAGTAGTAATGGTATTAATTTAACAATAATTTTTATGAAGAGGGTAGAAATTATTATTTACATGGGTGTAGTACACACACACATCGGGGCCAGGAGCCAGAGATCGACCCCAGTATGCGTACCTTCATTTTATTTTAATTCTGTATAATATCCCCCAACATTTCCTCGAAATATTAGCATCTAGAAATGTTTATATATTTAATGTTATAAACAGAGACAAGCTAAAAAACAGTCAACAGTTAAAAAATAATATAAGTGTTGTCAGATAAAAACAGAGGGTTTTAACGACTTTCAATTATCAACGGCGATCAACAGTGGTGTGGACACGTAAGGTGCGAACGTAATACATTAAATACTTGGTAATTATACATGGGACACGGGGAATGAAGGAAGAGGAGCAACAACAGCAGCAGTAACAACTGCTACAGCAGCAGTATCAACTGTAGCAGCAGCAGTAGCAACAACAACAGTAGCAACAACAACAGTAGCAACAACATTAGCAATTGTAGCAGCAGCAACAACAGGAACAGCAACAACAACAGCAGTAGCAACAGCAACAACAGCAACAGCACCAGTAGCAACTGTAGCGGCAGCAGTAACACCTGTAACAGCAGCAGCAGCAACAACAGGAGCAGCAACAACAACAGCAGTAGCAGCAGCAACATCAGCAACAGCACCAGTAGCAACTGTAGCAGCAGCAGTAACACCTGTAACAGCAACAACAGTAGTTTGTGTACAATTTGCTTATGATAAAGGGCGTGCGTGGGTGCAACATTTCTGCATCCTACAGTTGTTTGTGCAACAAGTGCAACAGGAAGTGCAAGTAACTTCTGCTGCCTCCTACATCTCTACACCAAGTGTCTACACAACAACCACTCGTATATAACAATTATAATCGCTATAATCTACAATAATTATACAGCTAACTACAGTGGTACCCCGGTTTACGATGGTCCCCAAACTCACCCTTTTATGTAAGTTTATTTTTTTAAATGCTTTTGTAAGTGTAATTTTGGGGGTCTAAAAGGACTAGTCTATTTTACAACTTTTCTTAAGGAGATAAATTCGTTTGGTAATGGCACTTGAACAGCATTCTGGAATGAAAAAATATCGTAAACCGGGGTACCACTGTATATCACTCTCTCCTTCACTTTTCCGCAAAGCTCTCTCCAACACTCGTGTACACTGCGAGCTCCATCACATGTCCTCAACATATCTTCAACGCCTTCTCCAACACTCTAAAACGCTTTCTACAACACTTCTCAACACCTTCAAAACTCGAATATAGAGCCCTCTCCAACGTTAAAATGATATCTACGACACTTCTCTTCAACACCCTCTCCAACACTATAACGCCTCTCTTCAACACCTTCTTTTCGAAACCGTCAACACTAAAATGCTCTCTACAGCACTGCTTTTTAACACCTTCTTCAACACTCAACTAAAACAACCTCTTCTCAACACTTCTCTTCAACAGCCTCTGCAACACTCGACCACAACACCCTCTGCAACATTCTTTAAGACGCCCCCCAACAACAAGATGAAATTTGGGCCACTATGACCGCTGGATAAAAACTCATTGCAATCAAGGGACTGCTGGGACCCGCTCGGGAAAAATGTGACAACGAGGGCCAAGTGTGAAATTCCTGGAAGGTTTGTGTCTCTTGTGTTGAATCTGAGAGTTCTGAATGTTGTCCGTCGCGTCTGTGCGTTGTTCCGTAGCGTCTGTACGTCCTCCGTCAGTCTGTACACTGCGTACCGAGTTTGTACGTCCTCCGTCTGGTGCATATACTGTTGGTCGGAGTGTTGGTCGTCCAGTCTGTGAGAGTAATTCTTGATGTTCCTTGACATCTATGCTTCCTTGTCCCTGGTCCACTTCTCTCAAATTGTCTGTCTTCCATATCGAGTTCTCTCGGTATTTTGTATGTTGTAATCATATTTCCTCTGTTCCAATGCTGCAAAGTTTAGCTCCTTTAGTCTGTATTACTAGATAATTCCTCATACCTACGGGCTTAGCTTCGTAGCAAATCTCTATACATACTTTTCTAATTTCTAAGTATGTTTGCTTAGACAAAGGCTTTAAGCTGGTGCTGCATACTCTATACCTTACATCTAATACTGGTTCTTGAGGGGCTTCTGTGACTATTTGAGTGCAAGTTTAAGTTTGCTAAACGGGCCTCCCTCGCTATGGATAGTCGTCTGGATGTTTAGAAGACTGTTTCTGTCTATTCTTGACAGTTATCAAGTCTTTTCTTCGTTTTCCTTGTTTGAAATATCTATCCTCTGTTTCCTTTATCCACAATCTGTACTCTGTATCCGGTCTTCTTTCTTTCCAGATAGTTACCTGCCGAACAGAACTGTAGTAGCCTATCTGTAGCTTTTCTCTATCTTCTCTGGTATTCTCTTCGTCTTTACTTCATCTGCAAATGGGACACGCAGAACCATCTCACCAGACATGTTTATACGATTGACAGGAACAGTACGGGTCCCTAGGGTGGATCCTGCAGGATACCACTCGTCACATTGTTACCTCCTCCACGATCAAGTTCCACTTAGTCATTCCTTGACCCAACAAAGTGCCTCTCCAATTTACCTTCCTTTTCCCTTCCAATGAGTGAACTATCTCTTAAAGGAGTAGTGCCAAGTGCCTTCTTACACCTCAGGAATATGCAATCCATCCAGTCCTCTCTTTCTAGTAGATGAATGGCTCAGAGAACCGACAAGTTGATAAATCAGACATATTTGCAACATTTGGGTATCTTTCTAGTGGAAAAAGGATGGGTATGGGGTGGATAATAGATATTAAACTAAACTAACTACAGTGGAAACATTTCGCCAACACAAAGAAGAATGGATACCCAAGTGATGAACATGAGTCTAATATATCATGATTTCTTGTTTAATTTGTTATTCTGTCGTGGAACTCCACTGGATTTATGAATAAGACACAGTCTGAGGTCTATGGCATTTATTGAGAAAACATTTCGTCCACGGGGACTCAGTAAAGATCCAAGTGAACGAAACGTTGCTCCAATAAATGCGACAAACCTCATATCGCATCTTACTCACAAACTTTTCGGTACGTTTCATCACTGTTACACCTCCACTAAGTCTGACTGTCATTTATATACCCAAGTCTCCCTAAATGCTCCACTATGTGATTCATTACCCCATAATAATCATGCAGTGGTTCTCAATCATTTTACACAAGTGGGCCACATTTGACTGTTAAACATGTGATGAGGGCCGCTCATATATCAGAAATTTTGACGTAACTAAAGTTTGAAAAAGGAAACTGGACCACTGCTTCCTACAGTGTCATATCAGCCAGGCTGTCAGGTTTATGTATTGGGGGCAGTCACCACTGCCAAGAACTGTTTTGTTCACACTGTGGAACCTACAGTAGAAGGGCCACATGCGGCCCGCGGGCCTCAGGTTGGGGACCCCTTCGGCCTAGATAATAAGTTAGTAAGCACTTCACAGATACCAACCTGGAGTTTAATGCTTCCCTTGTTACAGTGTTGCCATGATATTGTTGTCTTATTCCAACTTTCTCCATGTTGTCTTCCTCCTGAGCACTAGAAGATTTTTTCTGAAGTGCCTCTACTCTTTCTTATAAAAATCCACTGTTATCGTATTTTCCGGCATATAAGACGCACGAGTATCGACTAAAGTGTAACCCAAAGCCTACCCTTGACCCTGACCTTGAGAATATAAGGCGCAGGCTGATTTTCCAAGCCTTTTTGTGAAAAAGTGCGCCCTATCCACTAGATAGAGGGATGCGTACTGTGTCCTCTTCTCACAGGGCTGGGCATGGGGACGCAGGATCGAATCCTGGCCAGCCGCAGTTCTGTTTATGGTTCAAAATCACTTGTTTCGTATACTGACAATTTAAACGAGTTTGTATACCTACATACCATCACAGATTTCATATTTATTCTTATTTTTAAAACCTTGCCATATATACTCACATTACACAGTTTGTATATATTCTGGTGAATATATTCCTCTTGATGCGTGTGCACTGAGAATAACGGTGCATGTACACGTGGAGGGGATATATAAATCAGTGTATATACCTTTACAGCTTACTTTAATCCCAAAATGTTTATATTTGGGATGAAAGTGATTTCGACTGGTACTGAAAAGGCTACATTGTAGCCTTGAAGACACTAATGTAGTAGATAGGCTTCAAACCCCATTAACCAACCTAACCATCACACTACATTAGCATGACACTCCTTTATTATAAACGTTTACCTTTAGAGTGCCAGGGAGTGCCAGTGGTGTTCCCATATGGCATCCACTTTCCCTTCTTCCTTCATTAACCTCCACTCTCCCTCTTCTCTTCCCCCTTTCTGATTTATTAATTCTTATTATGCTTCTCCGTATCCTATTACAAATTCCTGGGCCTCTCCCCGCCCCAAGATGCTCTCGTGTCCCATCTGCGAGAAAAAATGGAACGTTTGACTGTCACAATTAAGTTTTGAAGAATGGAATTTTAAGAAGGGTCTTCATCCCCTTCCCATCACCGGCCCTCTCACTCTCCACCCACTTTACTATCTTTTTCTGTTTTTCTCTCGTTTCCTCTCGTGTTTACATACCCTGTACACTAGATATTGAATATTTACATTGTTTAACTCTGGTCTCAAGAGATTTGCAGGTTAGGTTAGGTAAGGTTCGTAAGGAAACAAGACAAGTGTTTCCTGACGCGGGTCTTAGATGATGACCCGCTTTTGGAGCTTTTGGTCATCTGACCGAGGCCTTCCGCTGGCTTACCCCTTTAAAAATTATGGTCATAGTTATAACCATTTAGTAAGAGATTTGCAGGTTTGTCCCAAATAAAAGGTATCAGAACTTTTATATGGGATGGAGTGTACACAACCTACAGATTGTATTTAATTTCACTTTACACTTTGTATATTCTTTAAATGACTTTTTCGTGTATTTGTGAGTGTAAATAAGGAATGTAAATGTGTTACTGGTGTGTTAAGAGAGGCCAGATATGAGAAACAATCAGGTACCTCAACTGTATTGCTGTCACATTGAGTAAAACATCTAAAACAGTTAGGTATATTTCGAGACGTTTCGTTTATACAGTAGGCTTCTTCCATTACTTCTGTACTCGACTGAAGAAGCCTACGGTGTAAGCGAAACGTTTTGGAAATAAAGCTACGGAAGTGTTGTACAGTGTCTTATTCTATCTACTGGTTGGTCTTGTATACCATTAATATAATGGTCGTGCTATTATATTACCAGTTAACACTTACAGTTGTTCAGTCATCTTAGTAACCACAACTACCACTAACCCCACACCCACCACTAACCCCACAACCACCACTAACCCCACAACCACCACTACCCCAACAACCACCACTACCCCAACAACCACTACCACTGCTATCATCCAGTGTGAATGCATCAACATCACAAACACCAAAATACCACTTAATAACACCAATCCCCAAAATCCACACCTACACCACCCACAACCTACACACCACCTACACATGATACACCCATCAGAAATGGATCACCACCGCCCATTGACACTATACCACTTACCAGCACCACGTAACTTCACATAACACTACTAGCCCCATCATAGAGAAAGAGAGAGAGAAAGGCAAGTGAGAGAGATTTAGAGAGAATAAGAAATAATCCGAGAAGCTTTTATCAAAGGATGAATGAAGTGAATGAAAGAGCAGCAAATGTAATATCAGGATATATAATATTCATGATTCCTGGGATTAAAAAAAATATTCAAAGAGTAAATGATTGGAAGAGTCGATGATGAAAGAAAATAACAAAAATAACTAGAGAAAAATGTGGAGAGGAAAAAACAGCGTAGAAAAATGATAGAAAAGATGAGAGAGAGAACTGAGAAATAGGAAGACAGGACGTAAATAGAAGAAGCAAAGCTACACTAACCGAATGTGGGATGACAGACAAGTAAAAGTATTAAATAAAAACTAGAGAAGCAAAAGAAGACAAAGAAACACGGACGCTGGAACAGAGGGAAAAGAAGAGATTAAAAAAAAATAGTGAGAGCGTTTGTAGTAGCCAAAAGAGACGAAGTAAGAAGAAGAAAGATACACGAGAAGTGGGAGACCGGCGGACAAACGAGGGAGTAAGTTAGAAATCTGATAAATTAGTAAATTTTCCAAGATATAAGAAGTTAGCAAGAAGCAGAGTTCCTTCTTTAAAAACCAGTGTTTAAAAAGATATTAAAATAGTACAAGAAACAGCAGCACCACCACCAGCAACCACCACCAGCACCAACCACCTCCATCAACCACCACCAGCAACCACCACCAGCACCAACCACCTCCACCAACCACCACCAGCAACCACCACCACCACCACCAGCACCAACCACCACCACCAGCAACCACAGCCACCAACACCACCACCACCAGCAACCACCACCAGCACCAACCACCTCCACCAACCACCACCATCAACGACCACCACCTCCACCAACCACAACCATCGACCACCATCAACCACCTCCCCCTCCAGCAACCACCACCTCCACCTCCACCAACCACCACAACCTCCACCAACCACCACCATCGACCACCTCCACCAACCACCAACATCGACCACCTCCACCAACCACCACCATCGACCACCTCCACCAACCACCACCATCGACCACCTCCACCAACCACCACCATCGACCACCTCCACCAACCACCACCATCGACCACCTCCTCCACCAACCATCGACCACCTCCACCAACCACCACCATCGACCACCTCCAACAACCACCACCACCTCCGACCAAACCACCTCACCACCTCCCCAACCACCACCATCCACCAACCAACCACCATCACCACTCCACCATACCACCACCTCCACCACCACCACCATCGACCACCTCCAACAACCACAACCATCGACCACCTCCACCAACCACCACCATCGACCACCTCCACCAACCACCACCATCGACCACCTCCACCAACCACCACCATCGACCACCTCCACCTGCCCCCTGATACATGGCCTTATTGACCGATAATTACATTTCTTACGCTTAATTGTGGGTAATCAAGGTAATCACTTGCGAATTTCATTGGAGGAAAATTGGGTTCAATCAGAAGATAATGGAGACTGGTAAGCAGGTGGTGATTAAGGTATGAGAGGATAACTAAGGCCCCTTAGCGGGGCCCCTAGATCAGTGTTGCCTCTCTCTTAGAGGGCCCCTAGATCAGTGTTGCCTCTCTCTTAGAGGGCCCCTAGATTAGTGTTGCCTCTCTCTTAGAGGACCCCTAGATCAGTGTTGCCTCTCTCTTAGAGGGCCCCTAGATCAGTGTTGCCTCTCTTAGAGGGCCCCTAGATCAGTGTTGCCTCTCTCTTAGAGGGCCCCTAGATCAGTGTTGCCTCTCTCTTAGAGGGCCCCTAGATCAGTGTTACCTCTCTCTTAGGGGGGCCCTAAATCAGTGTAGGCTCTCTTAGGAGGCCCCTAGATCAGTGTAGCCTCTCCTAGGAGGCCCCTAGATCAGTGAAGCCTCACCTTTGAGGCCACTAGATCAGTGTAGCCTTTCCTAGGAGGCCCCTAGATTAGTGTAGCCTCTCCTAGGGGGTCCCTAGATTAGGGTAACCTCACATAGGGGGGCCCTAGATCAGTGTAGCCTCTCCTAGGGGTACCTAGATCAGTGTAGCCTCTCCTAGGGGGACCCTAAATCAGGGTAGCCTCTCGTAGGGGTCCCTAGATCAGTGTAGCCTCTCCTAGGGGGTCCCTAGATCAGGGTAGCCTCTCCTAGGGGCCCTAGATCAGTGTAGCCTCTCATATGGGGTCCCTAGATAAGGTAGCCTCTCCTAGGGGGTACCTAGATCAGGGTAGCTTCTCCTAGGGGCCCCTAGATCAGTGTAGCCTCATAGGAGGCCCCCTAGATCAGTAAAGCCTCTCCTAGGAGGCCTCTAGATCAGTGTAGCCTCTCCTAAGAGGCCCCTAGATCAGTGTAGCCTCTCCTAGGGGTCACTAGATCAGGGTAACATCTCCTAGGGGGCCCTAGATCAGTGTAGCCTCTCCTAGGGAGTACCTAGATCAGTGTAGCCTCTCCTAGGCGGTCCCTAGATCAGGGTAGCCTCTCCTAGGGGGCCCCTAGATCAGTTGCCTCTCCTAGGGGCCCCTAGATCAGTGTAGCCTCTCCTAGGGGCCCCTAGATCAGTGAACCTCTCCTAGGGGCCCCTAGTAGTGTAGCCTCTCCTAGGGGTCCCTAGATCAGAGGTAGCCTCTCCTAGGGGCCCCTAGTCAGGTAGCCTCTCCTAGGGGCCCATTCAGGTACTTCCAGGAGCTAGATCAGTGCCTCTCCTAGGGGCCCCTAGATCAGTGTAGCCTCTCCTAGGGGCCCTAGATCAGTGTAGCCTTCTAAGAGGTCCCTAGATCAGGGTAACCTCTCCTAGGAGGCCCCTAGATCAGTGTAGCCTCTCCTAGGGGGTCCCTAGATCAGTGTAGCCTCTCTAGGGGCCCTAGATCAGGTAGCCTCCTAGGGGCCCTAGATCAGGTAGCCTCTCCTAGGGGCCCTAGATCAGTGAGCCTCTCTAGGAGAGCCCTGTGTGGCCTCCTAGGGTCCCTAGATCAGGGTAGCCTCTCCTAGGGGCCCCTAGATCAGTGTAGCCTCTCCTAGGAGGCCCCTAGATCAGTGTAGCCTCTCCTAGGGGTCCCTAGATCAGGGTAGCCTCTCATAGGGGCTCCCTAGATCAGGGTAGCCTCTCCTAGGGGCCCCTAGATCAGTGAAGCCTCTTCTAGGAGGCCTCTAGATCAGTGTAGCCTCTCCTAGGGGGTCCCTAGTTCAGGATAGCCTATCCTAGGGGCCCCTAGATCAGTGTAGCCTCTCCTAGGAGGCCCCTAGATCAGTGTAGCCTCTCCTAGGGGGTCCCTAGATCAGGTAGCCTCTCCTAGGGGCCCTAGATCAGGGTAGCCTCTCCTAGGGGCCCCTAGATCAGTGTAGCCTCTCCTAGGAGGCCCCTAGATCAGTGAAGCCTCTTCTAGGGCCCCTAGATCAGTGTAGCCTCTACTAGGGGGTACCTAGATCAGTGTAGCTCTCTAGGGGTCCTAGATCAGGAAACCTCTCTAGGGCCCCTAGATCAGTGTAGCCTCCTAGGGGTCCCTAGATCAGTGTAGCTCTCCTAGGGCCCTAGATCAGTGTAGCCTCTCCTAGGGGCCCTAGATCAGTGTAGCCTCTCCTAGGGGTCCCTAGATCAGTGTAGCCTCTCCTAGGATGACCCAAGATCAGTGTAGCCTCTCCTAGGGGGTCCCTAGATCAGGTAGCCTCTCTAGGGGTCCCTAGATCAGTGTAGCCTCTCCTAGGAGCCCTAGATCAGTGTAGCCTCTCTAGGGGCCCTAGATCAGGGTAGCCTCTCCTAGGGCCCTAGATCAGTGAGCTCTCTAGGGGCCCCTAGATCAGGTAGCCTCTCCTAGGGGCCCCTAATCAGTGTAGCCTCTCCTAGGGGCCCTAGATCAGTGTAGCTCTCTAGGGGCCCTAGATCAGTGTAGCCTCTCCTAGGGGCCCTAGATCAGTGTAGCCTTCTAGGGGTCCCTAGATCAGGTACCTCTCTAGGGCCTAGATCAGTGTAGCCTCTCCTAGGGGGTCCCTAGATCAGTGTAGCCTCTCCTAGGAGGCCCCTAGATCAGTGTAGCCTCCTAGGGGTCCCTAGATCAGGGTAGCCTCTCCTAGGGGGTCCCTAGATCAGTGCAGCCTCTCCTAGGAAGCCCCTAGATCAGTGTAGCCTCTCCTAGGGGTCCCTAGATCAGGGTAGCCTCTCCTAGGGGTCCCTAGTTCAGTGTATCCTCTCCTAGGAGGCCCCTAGATCAGTGTAGCCTCTCCTAGGGGCCCTAGATCAGGTAAGCCTCTCTAGGGGCCCTAGATCATGGTAGCCTCTCCTAGGGGCCCTAGTCAGATGTAGCCTATCCTAGAGGCCCTAGATCAGTGAAGCCTCTCTAGAGGCCCTAGATCAGTGTAGCCTCTCCTAGGGGTCCCTAGTTCAGGTAATAGCCTATCCTAGGGCCCTAGATCAGGTAGCCTCTCTATGGTAGGCCCCTAGATCAGTGTAGCTCTCCTAGGAGGCCCTAGATCAGTAGCCTCTCCTAGAGGCCTAGATCAGGGTAGCCTCTCCTACCTTGAAGGTAACAGACATCCTACCTGAATGGTAAAAGACATCCTACCTTGAATGGTAAACACCTCCATAATGGTACAGACATCCTACCTTGAATGGTAAACAGACATCCTACCTTGAATGGTAAACAGACATCCTACCTTGAATGGTAAACAGACATCCTACCATAAATGGTAAACAGACATCCTACCTTGAATGGTAAACAGACATCCTACCTTGAATGGTAATCAGACATCCTACCTTGAATGGTAAACAGACATCCTACCTTGAATGGTAAACAGACATCCTACCTTGAATGGTAATCAGACATCCTACCATAAATGGTAATCAGACATGCTACCTTGAATGGTAAACAGACATCCTACCTTGAATGGTAATCAGACATCCTACCTTGAATGGTAAACAGACATCCTACCTTGAATGGTAAATCCCAAGACATCCTACCATGAATGGTAATCAGACATCTACCTTGAATGGTAAACAGACATCCTACCTTGAATGGTAATCAGACATCCTACCATGAATGGTAATCAGACATGCTACCTTGAATGGTAAACAGACATCCTACCTTGAAGGCTAAACAGACATCCTACCTTGAATGGTAAACAGACATCCTACCTTTAATGGTAAACATACATCCTACCATCAATGGTAAATGACATCCTACCTTGAATGGTAATAAGACATCCTACCATGAATGGTAATCAGACATGCTACCTTGAATGGTAAAAAGACATCCTACCTTGAATGGTAATCAGACATCCTACCTTGAATGGTAAACAGACATCCTACCATGAATGGTAATCAGACATGCTACCTTGAATGGTAAACAGACATCCTACCTTGAATGGTAATCAGACATCCTACCTTGAATGGTAAACAGACATGCTACCTTGAATGGTAAACAGACATCCTACCTTAAATGGTAAACAGACATGCTACCTTGAATGGTAAACAGACATCCTACCTTGGTACGAATGAGTAAACAGACATCCTACCAATGGTAAATGACATCCTACCTAATGGTAAACAGACATCCTACCTTGAATGGTAACAGACATCCTACCATGAATGGTAAATGACATCCTACCTTGAATGGTAAACAGACATCCTACCTTGAATGGTAATCAGACATCCTACCATGAATGGTAATCAGACATGCTACCTTGAATGGTAAACAGACATCCTACCTTGAATGGTAAACAGACATCCTACCTTGAATGGTAAACAGACATCCTACCTTGAATGGTAAACAGACATCCTACCTTGAATGGTAAACAGACATCCTACCTTGAATGGTAAACAGACATCCTACCTTGAATGGTAAACAGACATCCTACCTTGAAGGCTAAACAGACATCCTACCTTGAATGGTAAACAGACATCCTACCTTGAATGGTAAACAAACATCCTACCTTGAATGGTAAACAGACATCCTACCTTGAATGGTAAACAGACATCCTACCTTGAATGGTAAACAGACATGCTACCTTGAATGGTAAACAGACATGCTACCTTGAATGGTAAACAGACATCCTACCTTGAATGGTAAACAGACATCCTACCTTGAATGGTAAACAGACATCCTACCTTGAATGGTAAACAGACATCCTACCTTGAATGGTAAACAGACATGCTACCTTGAATAGTAAACAGACATGCTACCTTGAAGGCGAACAATGATGCCAGAGACAGTGTCAGGAGCAGCCATGGGTAATTACCAAGCAGTTAGGTCATGAATAATACACTGTCTCTGTGGTCACTGGCCTTTTACAACGCCACTAAATATTTGGCTGGCATTTACAAGCAGAGGTGCATGAAGAGTGGCAACAACAACAGCAATAACAACAGCAACACTAACAACAGTTGTAGCATTAACAGCAGCAACAACAAAGCCAGCAGTAACAACAACAGCAGCATTAACAGCAGCAACAACAAAGCCAGCAGTAACAACAACAGCATTAACAGCAACATAAGGTACATAAACGTAGCAACAACAACTTCAGCAGAAGAAGCAACAACAGCAACAGCATAAGCAACAATAACAGCTGAAGCAACAGAACCATTAACAGTAACAACAAAAGCAGCAACAAAAGCAACGGTAGCATCAATAACAGCAGCAACAGTAGCAGCATCAACAACAGCAATAACAGCAGCATCAACAACAGCAACAGAAGCATTAACAATAGCAACGATAACAGCAGAACCAGCAAATTATACCAAAACCACCACTACGTTACATTAACAACAGCGGCATCGGGAGCAGCAAGACTACAATAATAATAATAATAATAATAATAATAATAATAATAATAATAATAATAATAATAATAGTAATAATAATAATAGTAATAAAAATTATAATTATAATAATAATAATAGTAAAAATAATAATAATAATTAAAATAATAATAATAATAATAATAATAATAATCTTTATTTCTATAAGTACATGATACAACTTATACAGACCATAGCTGACATCAATGACATACTACTACACAGGAAGACCCTGGTTATGCAGAGCATTTCGAGCAAATTAGGTTATGTCCCCAGGATGCGACCCACACCAGACGGCTAACACCCAGGTACCTACTTACTTCTAGGTGAACAGGGACACAGGAAGACCTGGTTATGCAGGTCGAGCAAAGGTTAAGTCCAGATGCACTCAACACCAGACGGCTAACACCCAGGTACCTACTTACTTCTAGGTGAACAGGGACAGCAGGTGTAAGGTCACTAACACCAAGGTACCTACTTACTGCTAGGTGAACAGGGACAGCAGGTGTAAGGTCACTAACACCCAGGTACCTACTTACTGCTAGGTGAACAGGGACAGCAGATGTAAGGTCACTAACACCCAGGTACCTACTTACTGCTAGGTGAACAGGGACAGCAGGTGTAAGGTCACTAACACCCAGGTACCTACTTACTGCTAGGTGAACAGGGACAGCAGGTGTAAGGTCACTAACACCCAGGTACCTACTTACTGCTAGGTGAACAGGGACAGCAAGTGTTTTAAGGAAACACATCCTAATGTTTCCAGCCGTACCGGGGATGGAACCCCGGACCTCAGTGTGTGAGCTGAGTGCGCTACCAACCGAGCAGCAGTAAATAACACCAGGAGTGGGGATGAGGGAAGAAGAGGAGGACTGGATGAGGGGAGAGGGAGAGGAGAGGAGGTTCCTATCTCCGGAACTATGTTCTCCCTGATACGGAGATATGTTTTTGTGTCTGCTTCCTTCCTCCCAAGTTCCCCTTCCCCTCACCCCCTCCCCATCACCCCTTCCCTCACCCATCCACTCACCCACTCCCCTCACTATTACATTAACCCTTCCCTCCCCTCACCCTCTCCTCATCACCCCTCCCTCACCCTCTCCCATCACCCCTCCCCTCACCCCCTCCCCTCACTATTCCATTAACCCTTCCCTACCCTTCCACACTCTCCCACATATAATAATCATTTTCACGCGGAGGCGCTAAATCCGCAGGGGCAAAAACCATCTGAGGAATGGGAAGCAATCATGTTTGATCCTAGGAGGAGAAGATCGCCTCCAATCCCCTGGATCAAGAGCCCTTCACCAGGTCGCCCCTGGTAGGGGCGTGAACAACCAGTTCTTAACTGAGCGGCTCTTGATTCCTTCCTCGGATCAAACATGATTACTTACCCGCTCCCCCGGGAGCTGTGAGACTTACGGGTTTGGCTCTCCACTGTGACTATAACAATAACACTCAAAAATTTGTACTAATATATTTTGTAATACTTTTGTAATATATTTTGTAATATTTTTGTAATATATTTTGTAATACTTTTGTAATATATTTTGAAATATATTTGTTGTAATAGATTTTTTTGTAATATATTTTTCTGTTTATGGTCAAGCGTGTTAATGTAGGAGTTGGCACAAGATGAGGTACGACAAAGCTCTCGGAGCAGGGAGTGAACCTAGTAGCAACTAACGAAGAGGCGGGGCCAGGAGCTGTGAATCGACCCCTGCAACCATAAACAGGTTAATACACACACACACACACTGGAGTTTAACCCCACTAAGTACAAAGTCATGAAAATTCTGGAAGGTCAAAGAAGACCGCAGACAGAGTACAGTCTAGGGGGGCCAAAGACTGCAAACCTCACTCAAGGAACAGGATCTTGGGGTGAGTATAACACCAGGCACATCTCCTGAGGCGCACATCAACTAAATAACTGCTGCAGCATACGGACGCCTGGCAAACCTAAGAATAGCATTCCGACATCTTAGTAAGGAATCGTTCAAGACTCTGTACACCGTATACGTCAGGCCCATACTGGAGTATGAAGCACCAGTTTGGAACCTACACCTGGTCAAGCACGTCAAGAAATTAGAGAAAGTGCAAAGGTTTGCAACAAGACTAGTCCCGGAGCTAAGGGGAATGTTCTACGAGGAGAGGTTAAGGGAAATCGACCTGACGACACTGGAGGACAGGAGGGATAGGGGGGACATGATAACGACATATGAAATACTGAGAGGAATTGACAAGATAGATAGAGACAGGATGTTCCAGAGATGGGACACTGCAACAAGGGGACACAGTTGGAAGTTGAAGACTCAGATGAGTCACAGGGATGTTAGGAAGTATTTCTTCAGCCATAGAGTTGTCAGGAAGTCGAACAATCAAGAGAGTGAAGTAGTATAGGCAGAATCCATACATAGCTTTAAAAAGAGGTGTTGCCAGAAGCTGTGAATCGACCTCTGCAAAAACAATTAGGTGAGTACACCTGAAGACCTAGGAGGCCCAACTCATCACACTCACAATAAAACCACAGATTTCTTGCTGAGATAATTATGGTCAGAGAGAGGCTGGTGTAATTCGGTAGCTTTATTGCTGGTTGTGGGCGTGGTGTGGGCGTGGTGTGGGCGTGGTGTGGGCGGAACGGCGTCAACATATATCACTTGACTAATTGCTTGTAGCCGATACGGGAGTTTGGTCACGATAATAACCCAACTACAGTAGACGTTCACCGCTCTGTGGACGATACCAGCGAGGTATCCATCGTAATCCATAACCCTAGCCTGCTAGGGTTATGGATTAGTCTCTCCCTTGTATCTTATGATCCATAACCCTAGCCTCCTGGTGTTATGGAGTAACTCCAGGAGGCTAGGGATACAGGAGGCTAGGGATACAGGAGGCTAGGGATACAGGAGGCTAGGGATACAGGAGGCTAGGGATACAGGAGGCTAGGGATACAGGAGGCTAGGGATACAGGAGGCTAGGGATACAGGAGGCTAGGGATACAGGAGGCTAGGGATACAGGAGGCTAGGGATACAGGAGGCTAGGGATACAGGAGGCTATTGGATACAGAGTAATCCATAACCTCCATAGGTTATGGATTACTCTGTATCCAATAGTCCAATCCTCATGTACCTGGATCTGAGAGGATTCCCTATATCCAATAATCAAAGCCTCCTACTTCAATCCGAGAAAGCTGTCCCCTTTATCTCCTAACCCCAGCCCCCTGTACTTCAAAGCATGCAAAAGGAATAGTGCAGACTGAGGCATACGTAAACAGTTTTCTGTTCAAAACAATGCGAAATGTAAAAAGGGGCTATCAATGCGATGAATGAAATGACCACTAAACCACAAGCTAGTCAACTCGCTACTGCACTAGCATATTAAACCACAAACTAATCAACTCACTAATGAGTCAATGGATATATTTCTCTTAACGTGTAGTATATGGTAAGGGTTTACATTAATCCATATTTTAGGGATTAAAATATTCTTGTCTGATGCAGCCTTCATGACCCTAGTGTAGTCGATAGAATTTAAACCCCATTAAATTACCAATAACAAGAATAATAATAATCATAATAATAATAATAATAATAATAATAATAATAATAATCATACGTCTATTATCTAGCCAAGACAAGCAAGAACAAAACAAGGATGCGAGACTAACGTACGGAGGATCAAGTCTGCATTATTCCTTGCGATGAATGACCCACACGGGTTTACCGACACACACACACAGTGAATCTGCTGGGACCTTTTCCTCATTCATGCAACGCTGCAAGCTCCTGATGTGCTGACTGCAACACGAAAGGCCTAGAGCTATCATTCAACTACCCCCGTGGTTGTTTTGCATCTTGTGTCGCTTGTTCTCGATTTTCATACACACACACACACACACACACACACACACACACACACACACACACACTGGAGGACAGAAGGGTTAGAGGAAACGTGGTAACGACATACAAAATACTGCGGGGAATCGACAAGGTAGACAGTGACAGGATGTTCCATAGAGGGAACACAGAAACAAGGGAACACAACTGGAAGCTGAAGACTCAGATGAGTCAAAGGGATGTTAGGAAGCATTTCTTCAGCCTTAGAGTAGTCAGGAAGTGGAATAGTCTAGCAAACGATGTTGTGGAGTCAGGAACCATACATAGCTTTAAGACGAGGTATGATAAAGCTCATGGAGCAGGGAGAGAAGAGACCCAGTAGCGGACAGTGAAGAGGCGGGGCCAGGAGCTGAGTCTCGACCCCTGCAACCACAATTAGGTGAGTACACAGTACACACACACACACACACACACACACACATATATATATATATATATATATATATATATATATATATATATATATATAAGAAAATATTGAAAATTACGTCCATTCTTGGGTTCCTCTCCTGATCACAACATAAACAATAACCTTTTACCAGAGTCTTTCAAGTAACAGCTTAATAAACCAGCTTAAAACGCACTTAAAATGCCCTTAAAACGCGGCTGTCATGGCAGCCGGCAGCTACGGCTGAAATAGTGGGCTATGGAGCCGGAATTCCGGCCTCATGGTGAGCCAGATGGTGTTTTTATTAGCTAAACTCACACACAAACATATCCTTCATATTGATGGTCATAATTATTATTACTATTACAATTATTATTATTATTATTATTGCTGTTATTACTATTATTACAATTATTATTTTTATTGTTATTATTACTGTTGTTACTATTATTACAATTATTATTTTTATTATTATTAATTTTATTATTATTACTGTTATTACTATTATTACTTATTATTATTATATTATTATTATTATTACTACTACTACTACTATTAATATTACAACTATTACTACTACTACTAATATTATTACTATTATTATTATTATTATTACTAATATTATTACTAGTATTATTATTATTAATGGAGAAGCGCTAAATCCTTAGGGTTCAAACAACGCCTAGAGTATGGGAGATATTCACATGTGAACCTGAAAAAGGAAGAGTAGCTTCAATTTCTTGGATCAAGAGCCCTTCAGTTACTGAACTTAAACCTTAAAGACTTAGTACTCAGGATTCAGTACTCAAACCTTAAAAAAAATCAAGATTCAATACTCAGGATTCGAGGCTCCGGACTCAAGCCTTAAAGATTTAAGGCTCAGGATTCAGTACTCAAACCCCAAAAATTCAAAATTCAGTACTCAGGATTCAAGGCTCCGGATTCACGACTCACGGATTCGAGATTCACGACTCAGGATTCGAGATTCACGACTCAGGATTCGAGACACAGGATTCATGACCGAGGCAGCCCCATGAACAACAAGACTGGATTATTAAGACACGTGTACAACAGTTAGGTATCTTTACTCCTAAACGTTTCGCCCACACAGTAGGCTTCTTCAGTCGCGTACAGAGGAGGCAGCAGTAGCAGTAGAGATGTAAAGACGATGTCATCAGTCCATCATCCTGGAAGATGTAGTTCTGAGGGGGTCAGTCCCTCAGCCTGGAGAAGAGTTTTGCTTCACAATCTGGAACAATGTGAAGCTGAAGCAACAGTGTGAAGACATATCTCTGCTGCTGTAGCCACAACACCTAATTATTAATACGTATTTACAAAAACAAACACATCAAACACACAATACAGCTGCAGTATACACATGCTCCCAGTGACCATGACTTCCTTTTTCATACATAGCTTTAAGAAAAGGAATGATAAAAATCGGGGAGAAGGAAGATTGCCAGGAGCTATGAATCGACCCTTGCAACCACAAGTAGGTGAGCAGACAAACACTGTATGGACAAAAAAATGGCTGTATGATTTACGTACATCGGGTGGATTTTATGGATTGTTTGGGCCTCTCTCAACGAGGGTCCCTTGATCTGGTTAATGTCACTACAGGTTATCGTTCTCGCTATGTAATTAAGGAGCTAGAGTAGTCTAGGATGTTTATTTAACCAGTTTTCTAAGTTTTCTATTTTTTAATGTCTCAGTATGTAGTATCCCCTAGGGAAGATCGCATCTAAAATCACATCAGTTATATTTGTGTCTCTGTGATTATGATGGTTTCTGTTTACTCTTATTCTGTTATTTACTTTGCTAGTGTTGTTTGAAGCTACTTTTATGTTTACGTTTTTTTAATCGATGTTCGTGTATGACAAGTGGTTGATTACTCTGGAAATGAGGGATGTTATGAGAAGGAAAGGATAACATGTGGGGAGGTGAAGGTGCATAGTTGAGAGAATTGTAATTATGAACTAAGGCTGAGTGTGTAGTTAGGGTTGGCAGAGGAGAGTGAACTGGTGAGGGCAAAACTTTTATCATTGGTTAGTATAGAAAAGACATGGTAGAGGTTTGTGCAAGGGAGGATCGTCTGATATGGAAAGAGCTTACAAGAAATGGGGAAGAGGATTAGAATCAGTGAAAGGACAGGTAACAAAGGTTAACTGAGGAATGGGTAGGGAAAAGTGGGACGGGGAGAAGTGTGAGTTGATGGAGTGGATCAAAACTGGCAGGGGAGGACTGTATTGTCTGGGTATGTGTGAATCTGTCTGGGTGTGGATACGTGTGTATGTGCATGGATACGGGTATATGTACATACCCATGGGTTTGGGTTAGTATGGGTGTGTGTTGTCACCTATTTGCACTAACCTATTTGTTTTTGCAGAGGTCGCGTCAAAGCTCCTGGTCCTGCCTCATAAAAACTAGCCGTTACTGAGATCATTCTTTTTTGGGCTCGTGAGCGTCTATCATACATATTCTTAAAGCTCTGTATAAACCCTGTCTCTACAACTTAGTTGTCTACATCATTCGCCTTTCTGACCACTTTGAAGCTGATGAAATACTTCCTGACAGCCCTCTGACTCGTCTGTGAGTTTAGCTACAAGTACAGGAGACTAAAACACCTAAAACGAGACACCACCATAAGAAGGAAGGACTTGGGGAGATATAATAACAACGTACAAAATACAGAGAAGAGATAATAGACTGGGCAAATATATATTGTTTCGATAGATGGGAAACGGGAGCACAAGGGCACAGCTGGAAGTTAACAACAAAGATGAGTCACTGAGATGCTAGGAAGTATTTCTTCAGCCTTAGCGTGGTCAGGAAGTAGAACGACCTGGAAAGTGGAGAGATAAAGGCAGGATTCATACATAGCTTTAAGAAGAGGTAAGATAAGGCTCTCGAAGACATTAGTGTGAACCCAGTAGCTGTCAAAGAGGCGGGGGCCAGGAGCTGAGACTCGTCCCTTGAAGCACATATAGGAGGTGAGTGACGCCAACATAACTCTGCTGATGTAACTACACCAATGTTGCTGTACCTACACCACCAATGTTGCTGTAACTACACCACCAATGTTGCTGTAACTACACCATCAATGTTGCTGTAACTACACCACCAATGTTGCTGTAACTACACCATCAATGTTACTGTAAATACACCACCAATGTTGCTGTAACTACACCACCAATGTTGCTGTAACTACACCACCAATGTTGCTGTAACTACACCACCAATGTTACTGTAACTACACCACCAATGTTGCTGTAACTACACCACCAATGTTGCTGTAACTACACCACCAATGTTGCTGTAACTACACCACCAATGTTACTGTAACTACACCACCAATGTTGCTGTAACTACACCACCAATGTTGCTGTAACTACACCACCAATGTTGCTGTAACTACACTACCAATGTTGCTGTAACTACACTACCAATGTTGCTGTAACTACACCACCAATGTTGCTGTAACTACACCACCAATGTTGCTGTAACTACACCACAAATGTTGCTGTAACTACACCACCAATGTTGTTGTAACTACACTACCAATGTTGCTGGCTGTAACTACACCAATGTTGCTGTAACTACACTACCAATGTTGCTGTAACTACACCACCAATGTTGCTGTAACTACACCACCAATGTTGCTGTAACTACACCACCAATGTTGCTGTAACTACACCACCAATGTTGTTGTAACTACACTACCAATGTTGCTGTAACTACACCAATGTTGCTGTAACTACACCACCAATGTTGCTGTAACTACACCACCAATGTTGCTGTAACTACACCACCAATGTTGCTGTAACTACACCACCAATGTTGCTGTAACTACACTACCAATGTTGCTGTACCTACACCACCAATGTTGCTGTAACTACACTACCAATGTTGCTGTAACTACACTACCAATGTTGCTGTAACTACACTACCAATGTTGCTGTAACTACACTACCAATGTTGCTGTAACTACACCACCAATGTTGCTGTAACTACACCACCAATGTTGTTGTAACTACACCACCAATGTTGCTGTAACTACACTACCAATGTTGTTGTAACTACACTACCAATGTTGCTGTAACTACACCACCAATGTTGCTGTAACTACACCACCAATGTTGCTGTAACTACACCACCAATGTTGCTGTAACTACACCACCAATGTTGCTGTAACTACACCACCAATGTTGCTGTACCTAAAACCACCAATGTTGCTGTAACTACACTACCAATGTTGCTGTAACTACACCACCAATGTTGCTGTAACTACACTACCAATGTTGCTGTAACTACACTACCAATGTTGCTGTAACTACACTACCAATGTTGCTGTAACTACACCACCAATGTTGCTGTAACTACACCACCAATGTTGTTGTAACTACACTACCAATGTTGCTGTACCTACACCACCAATGTTGCTGTAACTACACCACCAATGTTGCTGTAACTACACCACCAATGTTGCTGTACCTACACCACCAATGTTGTTGTAACTACACTACCAATGTTGTTGTAACTACACTACCAATGTTGCTGTAACTACACTACCAATGTTACTGTAACTACACCACCAATGTTGCTGTAACTACACCACAAATGTTGCTGTAACTACACTACCAATGTTGCTGTAACTACACCACCAATGTTGTTGTAACTACACTACCAATGTTGATGTAACTACACTACCAATGTTGCTGTAACTACACCACCAATGTTGCTGTACCTACACCACCAATGTTGCTGTAACTACACCACCAATGTTGCTGTAACTACACCACCAATGTTGTTGTAACTACACCACCAATGTTGTTGTAACTACACTACCAATGTTGCTGTAACTACACCACCAATGTTGCTGTAACTACACCACCAATGTTGCTGTACCTACACCACCAATGTTGCTGTAACTACACTACCAATGTTGTTGTAACTACACTACCAATGTTGCTGTAACGACACTACCAATGTTGCTGTAACTACACTACCAATGTTGCTGTAACTACACCACCAATGTTGCTGTAACTACACTACCAATGTTGCTGTAACTACACTACCAATGTTGCTGTAACTACACCACCAATGTTGCTGTAACTACACCACCAATGTTGCTGTAACTACACTACCAATGTTGCTGTAACTACACTACCAATGTTGCTGTAACTACACCACCAATGTTGCTGTAACTACACCACCAATGTTGCTGTAACTACACCACCAATGTTGCTGTAACTACACCACCAATGTTGTTGTAACTACACCACCAATGTTGCTGTAACTATACTACCAATGTTGTTGTAACTACACCACCAATGTTGCTGTAACTACACCACCAATGTTGCTGTAACTACACCACCAATGTTGATGTAACTACACCACCAATGTTGCTGTACCTACACCACCAATGTTGCTGTAACTACACCAGCAATGTTGATGTAACTACACTACCAATGTTGCTGTAACTACACCATCAATGTTACTGTAACTACACCACCAATGTTGCTGTAACTACACCACCAATGTTGCTGTAACTACACCACCAATGTTGCTGTAACTACACCACCAATGTTGCTGTAACTACACTACCAATGTTGCTGTAACTACACTACCAATGTTGCTGTAACTACACTACCAATGTTGCTGTAACTACACTACCAATGTTGCTGTAACTACACCACCAATGTTGCTGTAACTACACCACCAATGTTGCTGTAACTACACCACCAATGTTGATGTAACTACACCACCAATGTTACTGTACCTACACCACCAATGTTGCTGTAACTACACCACCAATGTTGTTGTAACTACACTACCAATGTTGATGTAACTACACTACCAATGTTGCTGTAACTACACCAACGTAACTCTACAAGACCTTACACAATGAAACACATTTTTTTTAATTTTCTCTTCTTGTCCACTAGTGTAGTTCCTCTCTCTCTTAATCACGATTCCCCATTACGAATCTTTCCCCATTACGAATCTTCCCCATTACGACCCTTTCCCATTACGAACCTTCCGTATTACCTTTCTCCATTACGAACCTTTTACAAGGCAGGTGACAGGTCCTTAGCTTCGAACTATAGACCAATAAGCCTTATTTCCATAGTGGGAAAATTTATATAATCAATAATTGCAGAGGCAACTCGTGGCCATCTTGAAAGTCATAAATTGATTAATGAATCTGAACACTGTTTTACTAAGGGGCGTTCCTGTCTTACGAATTTACTAACTTTTTTCACTAATGTGTTTGAGGAGGTAGATCATGGTAATGAATATGATATT
The DNA here is from genome assembly GCA_009830355.1 of Cherax destructor. Taxonomy (NCBI): domain Eukaryota; kingdom Metazoa; phylum Arthropoda; class Malacostraca; order Decapoda; family Parastacidae; genus Cherax; species Cherax destructor. The sequence continues at coordinate 158,047 of WNWK01000808.1, forward strand.
GTGTATATGGACTCCAGTAAGGCTTTCGATAAAGTTCCACATCATCAAAGGCTGTTGAGGAAACTTAAGCCACACGGGATAAGAGGAAAATTTTTTTCCTGGGTAGAGACATGGTTGACAAATAGGCAGCAGAGAGTTTGCATAAATGGGGAGAAATCAGAATGGGGACACGTCACATGCGGTGTTCCGCAGGGGTCAGTGTTGGGCCCCTTATTGTTCACAATTTACATAAAGGACATAGATGAGGGAATAAATAGCGACATAAGCAAATTTGCTGATGACACCAAAATTGGCCGTCCAATTCATTCTAATGAGGACATTAGAGCACTCCAGGATGATTTGAATAGATGCAATGGTCGGAGAAGTGGCAGATGGCAGATGCAGTTGAATATAGACAAATACAAAGTTCTAAATGTTGGACAGGACAATAACCATGCCACATATAATTTGAATAATGATAAATTAGACACATATGCAACACTTGGGTATCTTTATTGAGGAAACGTTTAACCACAAAGTGGCTTCATCAGTTCATACAAAGGAGAAACGTGAAGAGCAGGAGGAATTTGAGGTAGTCAGTCCCTCAACCTTGAGCCGATGTTGTCAGTCCATCAATCTTGAAAAGAATACAGCATATGTGCGAAGAAGTGGCTTATATACTGTAGGCAGGAGAGGTGCAGCAGTCGTAGGAGGTGTCACATTTGACCAATGTGGAAGTAGGTCGTGCTCAAGGGTTAGGCAAGCGAAGAATTCTCTGTATTAAGATACCAAGATATTGCTGTGTCAGACAGGATGTAGATGAATGGTTCGGAGAACCAAGTGTTGCATATGTGTCTAATTTATCATCTCGTCGGTTCTCCAAACCATTCATCTGCAAACTGAATAATGTAGATCTTAATACTTCTGATTGCGAAAAGAATTTAGGAGTTCTGGTTAGTAGTAATCTGAAACCAAGACAACAGTGCATAAGTGTTCGCAATAAAGCTAACAGAATCCTTGGCTTCATATCAAGAAGTATAAATAATAGAAGTCCTCAAGTTGTTCTTCAACTCTATATATCCTTGGTTAGGCCTCATTTAGATTATGCTGTACAGTTCTGGTCACCGTATTACAGATTGGATATAAATGCTCTGGAAAACGTACAGAGGAGGATGACAAAGTTGATCCCATGTATCAGAAATCTTGCCTATGAGGATAGACTGAGGGCCCTGAATCTGCAATCTCTAGAAAGGCGTAAAATTAGGGGGGATATGATTGAGGTGTATAAATGGAAAACAGGAATAAATAAAGGGGATGAAAATAGCGTGCTGAAAATATCCAGCCAAGACAGGACTCACAGCAATGGTTTCAAGTTGGAAAAGTTCAGATTCAGGAAGGATATAGGAAAGCACTGGTTTGGTAATAGAGTTGTGGATGAGTGGAACAAACTCCCGAGTACCGTTATAGAAGCTTAGACGTTGAGTAGTTTTAAAAATAGGTTAGATAAATAAATGAGTGGGTGTGAGTTGGACCTGACTAGCTTGTGCTACTAGGTCTTATGCCGTGCTCCTTCCTTAAGTGGAAGTGATATGACTACCTGGAGTTTACCTGGAGAGGGTTAACTCCAGGTAGTCAGGTCTAAGCCGGGGAGTGACATGGACCTGCCTCGCATAGGTCAGTAGGCCTGCTGCAGTGTTCCTTCTTTCTTATGTTCTTATTACATATTTCCCCCATTACGAACCTTCCCCATTACAAATTTCCCCCATTACGAACCTTCCCTTAAGAAATTACGCCAATGGGTTTTCCTAGAATCTTCCCCAAAGAACCTCTCCCCATCAGGAATTCCTCCTCCCTACTCACCCATTACCCCCCATCGCCAACTCTCCATGTTACCTCTCTCTCCCTCACTCCTCCCTCTCCCTCTGTGTAGACTCCCTCATTACTGCTCCATCTTTATGCTAACCTCTACCCATCTACAGCCTCCATCTCCTTAAAACTCTCTCTTCCTCCATCTATCTTATTTCTTTCCATCTCCACGATTCCTCTCCACCTCCCTCTTTTCTATTGTTTTCATTCCTCCTTCGTTTTCCTCATTCCTTTCCACCTCTCTCTTTCCTGTTACTCCTTGCCCCTTCTTACTCTCTGCCTCTTTCCTCTTCTTGCCCCTTTCTTACTTCTTACCCCTTTCCTCTTGCTCCTCGCCTCTTACTAAGATAATTAACATTACAGTCTCTTTCCTAGTATTTATACATTATGTCTCCCTGTTCCGTCTTGTCTTGGATTTCCTTCTCCCTCTGTCTCTCTCTTCCTCCTTTCCCCTCACCTTCTTACTCTTCGTCCTCTTCTCTCATTCCTTGCATCTCCTTTCTCTTCCCCCTTTCCTTCTCTATTATCCTTCCTTTTCCTCTCTCTCTCACTCCCTCCCATTTCTCCTTCCCCTCCCTCCCTCTTTCCTTCCCTCCCCCTCCTTCCCCTCCCTCCCTCCACAGGTCGCCGGATACATCTATGAATTGCAGCGTCCCAGGTAATTTTTCCCAGCTTCTTATCACCTGTCTCGTGTTTCCTGCCGTCCCTCCTGCCACCCCTCCTCCTGCCATCCTTCCTGCCACCCCTCCTGCCGCCTCTCAGAGTACCTTAGTCCTCCCTCCCTCCCCACTCCTTCAAATGTGTATTTTAGTCCCCTCGTGCATCCTTTCCTTCCCCTCAGTGAACCATTGTACCTCTGTCCCTATCTCTCCCCTTAGTCCCCCTCCCCTCAGTGTCCCTTAGTCCCCTTCCATCAGTGTCCCTTAGCCCCTTACCTCAGTATCCCTTACTCTCCCTCCCCTCAGTGTCCCTTAGTCCCCTCCTCTCAGTGTCCCTTAGTCCCCTCCTCTCAGTGTCCCTTAGTCCCCTCCCCAAAGTGTCGCTTAGTTCCCCTTTACATCAGTGTCCCTTAGTCCCCTTACCTCAATGTCCCTTAGCCCCTTACCTCAGTGTCGCTTAGTCCCCCTTACCTCAGTGTCCCTTAGCCACTTACCTCAGTGTCCCTTAGCCACTTACCTCAGTGTCCCTTAGTCCCCCTACCCTCTGGGTCCTTTAGTCCCCTCCCCTCAGTGTCCCTTAATCCCCCTTCCATCAGTGTACCTTAGTCCCTTTCCATCAGTGTCCCTTAGTTCCCTTACCTCCGTGTTCCTTAGTCCCCCTCCCCTCAGTGCCCCTTATTCCCCTCCCCTCCACCACTGTCCCCTCTTCCCCTCCTTCCACCATTATATTTTGCTCCCCTCCTACCCCTCTCTTGCCTTTACCCTTAGTTCTAAGGGGAAAATAGGGGTCTTACCCTACCATCTACCCTCCCTTTAATAGTACTTCCGATCATACCAATTATAGGAACTGAGCAAATAAGTGAATAATTAGAGTAAATTATAACTAGCAATTAAATAATTACTACGTTATTAAAAGATGGAAGGGAAAGACGAATTAAACTGCAACTAACAAAGATAACAACAAACAATTATTATTGTTTCTATCATTATTATTTTGTTTTACCATAATTGTCATTATCATTCTTTTTATCCTTATTCATATTATTTTATCATTATTTGTAGCATTATTATTTATAATTTTTACCATAATCATCATTATTATTCTTTTGATCATTATTCATATTCATATTATTATTATTATTAATTATTATTATTATTATTATTACTTTTATCATTATTTGTATTACTTTTATCATTATAATTATTATTATTATATGGAAGCCCTTAATTCATGGCTTGAGGAACGGACGTTAATCAAGATTTGATCCAAGGCACTGAAGCATAGCTCCAATTCCTTGCATCAAGAGCCCTCCCCAGGCATTACTCCACCTCCTTCGAAAGGCAGAAATAAAATTATTTAAGCATAAGGTGGGAAATACCTTATTCAGGTTAGACTCACAATAAAGTGTGAGAGGAAGTATGTGTCACTTAATTAAGTGGAAGGACTTACAAGTGCTCTTTTGTACACTTTTTGCCCTTTTAAAAGAAGATCAGGTTAGGTAAGGTTTGTCAGGAAACAGAAAAAGTGTTTCCTGACGCTGGTCTTAGTCATATAATGACCCATAGCTGGAGCTTTTAGTCATCTGACCGAGGCCTTCCACTGGCTTACCCCTCCACCCCTTTAACAATTAAGGCTTGAAATTTAAAGAAGACTGATACATTATGTCTGATGTATCAAAAGAAACCACACTGGGCGAAACGTTTTCATTAACACATAAGTGTCCTCTTCCACACATTGTGGGTATCACTGCACCAATTACAACCACACGAGCATGGGTGGAAACGTTTCGCCAACCAGTGGCTTCCTCAGTCCAATACAAAGAATGGTTGAAGATGAGGAGTTTGAGGTAATCAGTCCCTCAGATAAAGATACCCAGGTGTTACACAAGTGTCTAATTCATCATGTGTGTACCAAAAGTCACTCACATGTTTGTAGCCGAACACATCATTACCAGATGATAGAACTTTCCTACCAGGACCACATCAGTGTTGGTATCCAAACTTTCCTACCAGGACCACATCAGTGTTGGTATCCAAACTTTCCTACCAGGACCACATCAGTGTTGGTATCCAAACTTTCCTACCAGGACCACAACAGTGTTGGTATCCAAACTTTCCAACCAGGACCACAACAGTGTTGGTATCCAAACTTTCCTACCAGGACCACAACAGTGTTGGTATCCAAAGTTCCCGACCAGGACCACAACAGTGTTGGTATCCAAACTTTCCTACCAGGACCAAAACAGTGTTGGTATCCAAAGTTCCCGACCAGGACCACAACAGTGTTGGTATCCAAACTTTCCTACCAGGATCACAACACTGCTGGTATCCAAACTTTCCTACCAGGACCACAACAGTGTTGGTATCCAAACTTTCCTACCAGGACCACAACAGTGTTGGTATCCAAAGTTCCCGACCAGGACCACAACAGTGTTGGTATCCAAACTTTCCTACCAGGACCAAAACAGTGTTGGTATCCAAAGTTCCCGACCAGGACCACAACAGTGTTGGTATCCAAACTTTCCTACCAGGATCACAACACTGCTGGTATCCAAACTTTCCTACCAGGACCACAACAGTGTTGGTATCCAAACTTTCCTACCAGGACCACAACAGTGTTGGTATCCAAAGTTCCCGACCAGGACCACAACAGTGTTGGTATCCAAACTTTCCTACCAGGACCAAAACAGTGTTGGTATCCAAAGTTCCCGACCAGGACCACAACAGTGTTGGTATCCAAACTTTCCTACCAGGATCACAACACTGCTGGTATCCAAACTTTCCTACCAGGACCACAACAGTGTTGGTATCCAAACTTTCCTACCAGGATCACAACAGTGTTGGTATCCAAACTTTCCTACCAGGACCACAACAGTGTTGGTATCCAAACTTTCCTACCAGGACCACAACAGTGTTGGTATCCAATGTCTGAATCCAGCAGGTTGGCAAGTACCATCCTCGTGGGTCACCCACACCCTCCATCTTAAAACTCTCTCTTACTCCCTCTATTTTCTCATTTATTCCCGCCTCCCTCAATCCTCCCCACCTCCCTCTTTTCTCTTCAAGTGCTCCTTTTTCTTGTCCTTACACTTACTTCACCTCTACTACTACTACTACTACTACTACTACTACTACTACTACTACTGCTTCTGCTTCGTTTCACTCCCGTTTCTGTCTCTTGTACCACTATTCCCCCTACCTACTACCACCATTACTACTTCCACTACCAACATTACCTCTACCACTATTTCTCTACTTCCTTCTTACCCTCTTTGTCCCGTTCCTGTCCTCCTCTCCTATATATACTGGCTCTCTCACCTTCGTGCGTTAGTGTCACTTGTCAATGGTGCAAATCGGATCGATACGTCGTCATAAGTTACTTTCACCTGTGCGCGGGTTATTTGTGTATACTTCAAGAGACCGCTTCCTTGTCAGAGGGGATGACAACCTCCTCTTCTGGAGGGAAGAATATGCCTACAGTCCTACCAGAGAGGAATTCAAACGCTTATCAAATTACGGAACGGGTGGGATTCGAACCCATGGCGAGTCCTAAAACTCACAGGCCAATGAGTTAACCAGCGGGCCACCTGGGTCAAATAAGAGTCATCCAATTAGGTATATTTCTATATACTTTTCTATACCTAGTTGGGTGAATCACTCACGGGTGGGGTTCAAAACCCCACCGTTCCCTGGTTTGCTTGCAATTCTGTTATAAGTATTTCGTGAGTTACCTCCTGCTTAGTGTTTGAATCAGTATGGACAGATACCAGACAATAAACTTAAAATAATTGTATCACACATGCTGACTAGCTTGTGTTAATAGGTCTGTTGCAGTGCTCCTTCCTTTTTAAGTGGATGTGACCTGGACCTGCCTAGCCTGGGTCAGTAGTTTAAGCCGGTGGGTGACTCGGACCTGCCTCGAATGGGCCAGGAGGCCTGATGCAGTGTTCCTTCTTATGTTAAGTCCTGCCAGTTCTCGAGGATATGATTTTGGCCAGCAACCTTCCTGTGAATCCATTTACCCCTGTTCTCTCTTACTGACTCCTCGATACTGCTGCTAGAGTAAGTGTCCCACTCCCCATCTACCGCTGGAGGATTTCTACAGTGGCTTCAAGGTGTATACCTGGAGAGGGTTCCGGGGGTCAACGTGGCCCGGTCTGTGACCAGGCTTCATGGTGTGTGTACAAGGAAAATCTGATCTGTAGGATGTAAGACTGATGGACGACGTTTCGATCCAAGTGGGACCGAAACGTCGTCATAAGTTTCTATGTGCAGGTTATTTGCATACTGCTCCAATTCCCTAGATCCAAAGCCATTCGCCGGCATCAAAGCACCCTTGGAAAGAATAAACACAGACGGGGGGATGGATAAAGAGAGACGAGGAGGAGAAGAGTAATTATGTAGAAGGGGAAGTAAGAGACAGGGGGAGAGAGACATGGGGGAGACAGGGGGGGGAAACCATCACAAGTGGAAAGTGATCATTTTCTTGTTTACCTGCAAAAGACTGGCTTAGTGGTACCGCCTTAGGCTCTCAAGCGAAGGACCCGGGCTCAATCCTGGGGAGGAGACGGGGGAAATTTTTTCTGATACATATTAACCTATTCCCCAGCAGTGACAGAATAGGAAGATAGTAGATGGGTTTGTTCAATTGATGTGGAAGGACACGAAGAAATAAGCCACTAACGAACACGAAATATAAGCCACTAACGAACACGAAGAAATAAGCCACTAACACAAACGAGGCAACAAGCCACTAACGAACACGAGGCAATAAGCCACTAACGGACACAAGGCAATAAGCCACTAACGAACACAAGACAAAAAGCCAGTGCTTGGCTTTCTTGGGTTATCCAGGGTTATTAATCCACAGGATAAGCCTAAGTTATCCACATGAAGTCCTATCCCACCATCAGATTAGAAGGCAATAAAGTATTTTCAAATTTGGACAAAATATAGTCATATTCTCTTCATATCTTCATATGCGGACAAAATATTCACATTCTCTTCATATCTGGACAAAATATTCATACTCTTCATATCTGGACAAAATATTCATACTCTCTTCATATCTGGACAAAATACTCATACTCTTCATATCTGGACAAAATACTCATATTCTTTTCATATATGCACAAAATATTCATACTCTCTTCATATCTGGACAAAATATTCATACTCTCTTCATATCTGGACAAAATACTCATACTCTCTTCATATCTGGACAAAATACTCATATTCTCTTCATATCTGGACAAAATATTCATACTCTCTTCATATCTGGACAAAATATTCATACTCTCTTCATATCTGGACAAAATACTCATACTCTCTTCATATCTGGACAAAATATTCATACTCTCTTCATATCTGGACAAAATATTCATACTCTCTTCATATCTGAACAAAATACTTATACTCTCTTCATATCTGGACAAAATACTCATACTCTTTTTATATCTGGACAAAATACTCATATACTCTCTTCATATCTGGACAAAATACTCATACTCTTTTCATATCTGGACAAAACATATATTCTTGTAATATCTGGACAAACTGCATGTATATTTTCCATTGTAAACATTGTGGGAGAGTACAAATTGAACATATGAAGAACTTATAGGTGATTACAGATTGAGCATATGAAGAACTTTTTTTTTTATTAACACATAAGCCGTTTCCCACCAAGGTAGGGTGGCCCTTTTTGCCTTTATACAAAGGAACTATGCATGCTCTCTGCCAATACCTAGGTACCTTACCCTCTTCCATTCATTTATTAAATAAAAACACTAACCACTCCAAAACTATATCCCCACCTGCCTTTAACATTTCTATCTTTATCCCATCAATCCCAGCTGCTTTACTCCCTTTTATTCTACTCACTGCCTCACGAACTTCCCCCACACTCACAACTGGTTCTTCCTCACTCCTATAAGATGTTATTCCTCCTTGCCCTATACACGTAATCACAGCTTCCCTATCTTCATCAGCATTTAACAATTCCTCAAAATATTCCCTCCATCTTCCCGATACCTCTAACTCTCCATTTAATAACTCTCCTCTCCTATTTTTAACTGACAAATCCATCCTTTCCCTAGGCTTTCTCAACTTATTAATATCACTCGAAAACTTTTTCTTATTTTCAACAAAATTTGTTGATAATATCTCACCCACCCTCTCATTTGCTCTCTTTTTTACATTGCTTCACCACTTTCTTAACCTCTCTTTTTCTCTCCATATACTCCTGACTCCTTACATCACTTCTACTTTGTGAAAACCTCTTATATGCTAACTTTTTCTCTCTTACTACTCTCTTTACATCATCATTCCACCAATCGCTCTTCTTCCCTCCCGCACCCACTTTCCTATAACCACAAACTTCTGCTGAACACTCTAACACTATATTCTTAAACTTACCCAATACCTCTTCTACCCCACTGCCTATACTTTCACTAACCCATCTGTCCTCCAACAGTTGTTTATATCTTACCCTAACCGCCTCCTCCTTTAGTTTATAAATCTTCACTTCTCTCTTACTTGCTGTTTCCATTCTCCTTGAAGAACTTATGAGTACAAATTGATTTAGAAAGACAGGTCAGCCAACAATAAGATATATTTATAGGAAAAGGTTTCAATCCTGGGAACCTGATTACTTCCATCAAGATCCCAAAACCTAGTGTTTACTTACGTGTATTTTAAACCCACTCGTTGGTATTGAATACCATTATTATAATGTTGGTATTTTGGAACACACAGTAACCTCGCTTAAAAAGCTCCTCCTCTATATGAGTCGTTTTTCGATCCCCATCTGAAACCATTTTCAACAAAGCGAAGAGTTTAATGGAGAAGAGAAGTGTGAACAGCGTCTCACTGACTTACCTGTTGCCTCTGATTCATTGGTGAGAGGAGTGTCTCGACCTCTGCCCTGAAAAGTGCCAAAATGTTAGTGTTCATATATAAACTTTTATCCACACACAGACACACAATATATATATATATATATATATATATATATATATATATATATATATATATATATATATATGATGGGGTCCACATCTGGTGTAAATTGTGGGACCCATAGCCTCGGAGAAGTGGATAAAAAGGCTTCAAGGAAGAATATTTGGATTTCTTCCTGAAGCCATTTGAATATTCCACTTCCCTACCATCCCATCTTTTAATTTTTTTACCAATAGGTATATTTTATTACATAATATGGTACAAAAGATTTAAAGAGATACATTGTTGATATAAAGATGGCATATACAGTACACGAGGTGTGAGAGATACATGTCTAGTACATATTGTATATATATATATATATATATATATATATATATATATATATATATATATATATATATATATATATATATATATATATATATATATAGGCATACTCAAACACATTACGTTACACAGTCAATAAAGTTGATTATATCCGCAATAGTATTGTGTTATGACCCAAAGTTATAATCCCTTATTGTTCCGACATAATCTAGACACCAGTGTTGGACCTTACCAAGCAGTGACAGGACAAGACCAGTGTTGGACCTTACCAAGCAGTGGCAGGACAAGACCAGTGTTGGACCTTACCAAGCAGTGACATGACAAGAACAGTGTTGGACCTTACCAAGCAGTGACAGGACAAGACCAGTGTTGGACCTTACCAAGCAGTGACAGGACAAGACCAGTGTTGGACCTTACCAAGCAGTGACAGGACAAGACCAGTGTTGGACCTTACCAAGCAGTGACAGGACAAGACCAGTGTTGGACTTACCAAGCAGTGACAGGACAAGACCAGTGTTGGACCTTACCAAGCAGTGACAGGACAAGACCAGTGTTGGACCTTACCAAGCAGTGACAGGACAAGACCAGTGTTGGACCTTACCAAGCAGTGACATGACAAGACCAGTGTTGGACCTTACCAAGCAGTGACAGGACAAGACCAGTGTTGGACCTTACCAAGCAGTGACAGGACAAGACCAGTGTTGGACCTTACCAAGCAGTGACAGGACAAGACCAGTGTTGGACCTTACCAAGCAGTGACAGGACAAGACCAGTGTTGGACCTTACCAAGCAGTGACATGACAAGACCAGTGTTGGACCTTACCAAGCAGTGACAGGACAAGACCAGTGTTGGACCTTACCAAGCAGTGACAGGACAAGACCAGTGTTGGACCTTACCAAGCAGTGACAGGACAAGACCAGTGTTGGACCTTACCAAGCAGTGACAGGACAAGACCAGTGTTGGACCTTACCAAGCAGTGACAGGACAAGACCAGTGTTGGACCTTACCAAACAGTGACAGGACAAGACCAGTGTTGGACCTTACCAAGCAGTGACAGGACAAGACCAGTGTTGGACCTTACCAAGCAGTGACAGGACAAGACCAGTGTTGGACCTTACCAAGCAGTGACAGGACAAGACCAGTGTTGGACCTTACCAAGCAGTGACAGGACAAGACCAGTGTTGGACCTTACCAAGCAGTGACAGGACACCAGTGTTGGACCTTACCAAGCAGTGACAGGACACCAGTGTTGGACCTTACCAAGCAGTGACAGGACAAGACCAGTGTTGGACCTTACCAAGCAGTGACATGACAAGACCAGTGTTGGACCTTACCAAGCAGTGACATGACAAAACCAGTGTTGGACCTTACCAAGCAGTGACAGGACAAGACCAGTGTTGGACTTTACCAAGCAGTGACATGACAAGACCAGTGTTGGACCTTAACAAGCAGTGACAGGACAAGACCAGTGTTGGACCTTACCAAGCAGTGACAGGACAAGACCAGTGTTGGACCTTACCAAGCAGTGACAGGACAAGACCAGTGTTGGACCTTACCAAGCAGTGACAGGACAAGACCAGTGTTGGACCTTACCAAGCAGTGACAGGACAAGACCAGTGTTGGACCTTACCAAGCAGTGACAGGACAACAGGATACCAGTGTTGGACCTTACCAAACAGTAACAGAACAACAGGACACCAGTGTTGGACTTTACCAAACAGTAACAGAACAACAGGACACCAGTGTTGGACTTTACCAAACAGTAACAGAACAGGACACCAGTGTTGGACTTTACCAAACAGTAACAGAACAACAGGACACCAGTGTTGGACTTTACCAAACAGTAACAGGACAACAGGACACCAGTGTTGGACCTTACCAAACAGTAACAGGACACCAGTGTTGGACTTTACCAAACAGTAACAGGACAACAGGACACCAGTGTTGGACCTTACCAAACAGTAACAGGACACCAGTGTTGGACCTTACCAAACAGTAACAGGACACCAGTGTTGGACATTACCAAACAGTAACAGGACAACAGGACACCAATGTTGGACCTTACCAAACAGTAACAGGACAACAGTGTTGGACCTTACCAAACAGTAACAGGACAACAGGACACCAGTGTTGGACTTTACCAAACAGTAACAGGACAACAGGACACCAGTGTTGGACTTTACCAAACAGTAACAGGACAACAGGACACCGGTGTTGGACTTTACCAAACAGTAACAGGACAACTGGACACCAGTGTTGGATCTTACCAAACAGTAACAGGACACCAGTGTTGGACCTTACCAAACAGTAACAGGACAAAGGACACCAGTGTTGGACCTTACCCAACAGTAACAGGACAAAGGACACCAGTGTTGGACCTTACCCAACAGTAACAGAACAAAGGACACCAGTGTTGGACCTTACCAAACAGTAACAGGACAACAAGACACAAAACCAAAGAAGAGAAGCAAAAATTGTTCATTTGGTGCGTCATCAGGCAGAAGTTTCCTCTGGTTGACTACAATGCTGACGCCTCACTGCTCTTTGTTGACCTCCCGCCACCCTGATGACCAGCCTTCACCTCTTGTAGGGAGCAAGATGGTGCCGGCGTTATGGCTTGCTAGCTGGCTTGGTTGTGATGCGCTGCTAGCTGGCTGGGTTCTTATGGGATGCTAGCTGGCTTGGTTGTGAAGCGCTGCTGGCTGGCTGGGTTCTTATGATTTGCTAGATGGCTTGGTTGTGCAGCGCTGCTGGCTGGCTGGGTTCTTATGGGTTGCTAGTTGGCTTGGTTGTGATGCGCTGCTAGCTGGCTGGGTTCTTATGGGTTGCTAGCTGGCTTGGTTGTGAAGCGCTGCTGGCTGGCTGTGTTCTTATGGGTTGCTAGTTGGCTTGGTTCTTATGGGTTATTAGCTGGCTTAATTCTTATGGGTTGCAAGGTAGCTTGACTCTCCTCCCTCTGATCGGATCACCCACCTAGGTCCCTCAATAGATACTTCCTCTATCCTTCCTGCAGTGCAACACCAGCAGGCACTACTTGTGTCACCCCATTAGTCACTGATGCCCAACTTCTATCGTTTTACCCATCCCTTGTAAATCATGACTCATTATTCACCCATCCTTCTACATTTTGTAACATCAATGATATAACACTGACATCTTGTAGAATTGGACATACTATGTTCAACATCCGGGTTTCAAACACTAGTGTATCAAACACTAGTGTATCAAATACTAGTGTATCAAACACTAGTATCAAACACTAGTGTATCAAACACACTAGTGTATCAAACACACTAGTGTATCAAACACACTAGTGTATCAAACACACTAGTGTATCAAACACACTAGTGTATCAAACACACTAGTGTATCAAACACTAGTGTATCAAACACTAGTGTATCAAACACACTAGTGTATCAAACACACTAGTGTATCAAACACACTAGTGTATCAAACACACTAGTGTATCAAACACACTAGTGTATCAAACACACTAGTGTATCAAACACTAGTGCATCAAATACTAGTGTATCAAACACTAGTGTATCAAACACACTAGTGTATCAAACACTAGTGTATCAAAACACTAGTGTATCAAACACACAGTATCAAACACACTAGGTGTATCAACACACTATTGATCAAACATCTAGTACAATGTGTCAACACAGTGATAAGAGCACAAGGACTAGGCGAACACGGTTCCACTGTCTAGGTATCCCGAACACTCAGGTACGAATGTGTCAATCACTGTGAAAAGAGCTCGAAGAGGACACGCGCGAGAGCGAGGTCGCTAGCGTCTCGCCGCCTCGGGCGAGATGTTAATTGTCACTGGAAAAATTCCTATTGAAGAAAGTGAACCGACCTCCCGCCCCCTCGGGTTTATTAAACTATTGTTCCCTGCTTCTCTCTGACATTTTTCACATTCTCTCTTTTATCTGTGGAGACTGTGATCTTTTGGAGGTTAGGAGGAGCAGCAGGAGGAGGTGCAGGAGGCGGAGGCGGAGGAGGAGGTAGAGAAGGAGGAAGAGGAGGTAGAGGAGGAGGAAGAGGAGGTAGAGGAGGAGGAAGAGGAGGTAGAGGAGGAGGAAGAAGAGGAGGTAGAGGAGGAGGAAGAGGAGGAGGTAGAGGAGGAGGAAGAGGAGGAGGTAGAGGAGGAGGAAGAGGAGGAGGTAGAGGAGGAGGAAGAGGAGGAGGTAGAGGAGGACGAAGAGGAGGTAGAGGAGGAGGAAGAGGAGGAGGTAGAGGAGGAGGAAGAGGAGGAGGTAGAGGAGGAGGAAGAGGAGGAGGTAGAGGAGGAGGAAGAGGAGGAGGTAGAGGAGGAGGAAGAGGAGGAGGTAGAGGAGGAGGAAGAGGAGGTAGAGGAGGAGGAAGAAGAGGAGATAGAGGAGGAGGAAGAGGAGGAGGTAGAGGAGGACGAAGAGGAGGTAGAGGATGAGGAAGAGGAGGAGAAAAAAAAGGAAGTGAAGGAGAAAAAAGAAGAAGAAATACAAAAAATGAGAAGTAAGAGGAGCCTGAAGGTAAAAGAAACTGGAATAGTGAAAGACTAGGAGAAAGAGGTGGTAAGGAAACTATTGACATTTGATGCACAAAAAGTGTATAACTATGGATCATAACATAAGTGGCAGCCACATTCACCTAAACCAAGAAATATCCATCATGTTAGGTAAATGGACACAGGTCCTACTAATGTTGCATGTTACTGTAGCAACGTTTCGCTCTCCATAATAGAGCAATCCAGGAAGATTCGTTCATGCGAATGGCTCTTCCCAGAATGGATGAAGTGTTGACTGCAACACGAAAGGTCTAGAGCTATCATTCAACTCCCCCTGTGGTTATTTTATATCCGTTGTTCTTTTATTTCAACAAACCGGCCGTATCCCACCGAGGCGGGGTGGCCCACCGAGGAAGGGTGGCCCACCGAGGCAGGGTGGCCCACCGAGGCAGGGTGGCCCAAAAGGAAAAACGAAAGTTTCTCCTTTTAAATTTAATAATGTATACAGGAGAAGGGGTTACTAGCCTCTTGCTCCCAGCATTTTAGTCACCTCTTACGACACGCATGGCTTACGGAAGAATTCTGTTCCACTTCCCTATGGAGATAAGAGGAAATAAGAACAAGAACTAGTAAGAAAATAGAAGAAAACCCAGAGGGGTGTGTATATACATATGCTTGTACATGTATGTGTAGTGTGACCTAAGTGTAAGTAGAAGTAACAAGACGTACCTGAAATCTTGCATGTTTATGAGACAGAAAAAAGACACCAACAATCCTACCATCATGTAAAACAATTACAGGATTCTGTTTTACACTCACTTGGCAGGACGGTAGTACCTCCCTGGGTGGTTGCTGTCTACCAACCTACTACCACAGGACGGTAGTACCTCCCTGGGTGGTTGCTGTCTACCAACCTACTACCACAGGACGGTAGTACCTCCCTGGGTGGTTGTTGTCTACCAACCTACTACCACAGGACGGTAGTACCTCCCTGGGTAGTTGCTGTCTACCAACCTACTACCACAGGACGGTAGTACCTCCCTGGGTGGTTGCTGTCTACCAACCTACTACCACAGGACGGTAGTACCTCCCTGGGCGGTTGCTGTCTACCAACCTACTACCACAGGACGGTAGTACCTCCTTGGGTGGTTGATGTCTACCAACCTACTACCACAGGACGGTAGTACCTCCCTGGGCGGTTGCTGTCTACCAACCTACTATCACAGGACGGTAGTACCTCCCTGGGTAGTTGCTGTCTACCAACCTACTACCACAGGACGGTAGTACCTCCCTGGGTAGTTACTGTCTACCAACCTACTACCACACCTACTACCACAGGACGGTAGTACCTCCCTGGGTAGTTGCTGTCTACCAACCTACTTCCACAGGACGGTAGTACCTCCCTGGGTAGTTACTGTCTACCAACCTACTACAACAGGACGGTAGTACCTCCCTGGGTAGTTGCTGTCTACCAACCTACTACCACAGGACGGTAGTACCTTCTTGGGTAGTTACTGTCTACCAACCTACTACAACAGGACGGTAGTACCTCCCTGGGTGATTACTGTCTACCAACCTACTACCACAGGACGGTAGTACCTCCCTGGGTGATTACTGTCTACCAACCTACTACCACAGGACGGTAGTACCTCCCTGGGTAGTTGCTGTCTACCAACCTACTACCACAGGACGGTAGTACCTTCTTGGGTAGTTACTGTCTACCAACCTACTACCACAGGACGGTAGTACCTCCCTGGGTGATTACTGTCTACCAACCTACTACCACAGGACGGTAGTACCTCCCTGGGTAGTTGCTGTCTACCAACCTACTACCACAGGACGGTAGTACCTCCTTGGGTGGTTGCTGTCTACCAACCTACTACCACAGGACGGTAGTACCTCCCTGGGTGATTACTGTCTACCAACCTACTACAACAGGACGGTAGTACCTCCCTGGGTAGTTGCTGTCTACCAACCTACTACCACAGGACGGTAGTACCTCCCTGGGTGATTACTGTCTACCAACCTACTACCACAGGACGGTAGTACCTCCCTGGGTGATTACTGTCTACCATCCTACTACCACAGGACGGTAGTACCTCCCTGGGTGATTACTGTCTACCAACCTACTACCACAGGACGGTAGTACCTCCCTGGGTGATTACTGTCTAACAACCTACTACCACAGGACGGTAGTACCTCCCTGGGTGGTTGCTGTCTACCAACCTACTACCACAGGACGGTAGTACCTCCCTGGGTAGTTGCTGTCTACCAATCATTTAAAATTAAGTCCTTTCTAAAATTTTCTCTTATACGTTTAAAGATGTATTTTTTAATTTATGTTAACGTAAAAATTAATAATTTTGTACCAAATGAACCTTAGAAAACTTATATATATTTAAATATATTTTAGATAAGTTTACATTAATTTAATAATAAACAAACACAATGAAATATATTTTTTTCGTTAAGTTCAGAATGATTTTTGCGAATTTATTGCATACTCAAATTTTCGCTTGTCTTATTCGGCAAGAAGATCGCTGCTATTTAAGTCAAAATCGCAAATTTTACAATCATGGATTTTATTATGTCTATATGTGTTTTTGTAAATCTGTAGTGGAGGGAAGGCGGGGTAAGGGTCGGCCTAGGAAAGGTTGGAGGTAGGGGGTAAAGGAGGTTTTGTGTGCGAGGGGCTTGGACTTCCAGCAAGCATGTTTGAGCGTATTTGATAGGAGTGAATGGAGACAAATGGTTTTTAATACTTGACGTGCTGTTGGAGTGTGAGCAAAGTAACATTTATGAAGGGATTCAGGGAAACCGGCAGGCCGGACTTGAGTCCTGGAGATGGGAAGTACAGTGCCGGCACTCTGAAGGAGGGGTGTTAATGTTGCAGTTTTATAACTGTAGTGTAAAGCACGCCTCTGGCAAGACAGTGATGGAGTGAATGATGACGAAAGTTTTTCTTTTTCGGGCCACCCTGCCTTGGTGGGAATCGGCCGATGTGTTAAAAAAAAAAAGTGTGTTTGTGTGTATATATGTATATATAAACTGGTATATAACAGGCCCAACGCTATACTACTGAGCCACTAACTTGACAACGCGAATATTTTACGAATAGCGCCTCTATGACTCGCTTGAATCATTATGACTTATCAGGTGCGAGATGCTGATCCATGGTGGCCATCAGGTGTGGTAATATAGGCCTATTGGCCATCAGGTGCGGAAATATGGCCTCAATGGCCATCAGGTGCGGCGGGAATATGGCCCTATTAGCCCTCAGGTGTGGTAATATAGCCCTATTGGCCATAAGGTGTGAGAATATGACCAAATTGGTCATCAGGTATGGTAATATAGCCCCTTTGGCAATCAGGTGAGGGAATTTGGCCCTACTGGAAATCAGGTGAAGGAATATGATCTTATTGGCCATCAGGTGCTAAAATACGGCCCAGTTGGAGATCAGGTGCAGGAAGATAGCCCTCAGCTGCGGGAATAAGACCCAGTTGGCCATCAGATGCCGGAAGATGGCCCAGTTGGCCATCAGGTGCAGGAAAAAAGGGGCAAAGGATGAGAATCAGAGATTCGCATCTGGCGCTCATTAAAGACCGTAATTTTGCTGGAGCTCAAATCAATGTATCATTTGCATAATCATTTTCTGACATTATTGGCCATCTCTCATTTGACGGTATGGAGCACCGGGGCTCCACCAGTGTTACTGGGGAACACCGGGGCTCCACCAGTGTTACTGGGGAGCACCGGGGCTCCACCAGTGTTACTGGGAACACTGAGGCTCCACCAGTGTTACTGGAGAACACTGAGGCTCCACCAGTGTTACTGGAGAACACTGAGGCTCCACCAGTGTTACTGGGGACCTCAGTACCGAGGCTCCACCAGTGTTGATGGGGAACACTAAGGCTCCACCAGTGTTGCTGGGGAACACTGAGGCTCCACCAGTGTTGCTGGGGAACACTGAGGCTCCACCAGTGTTACTGGAGAACACTGAGGCTCCACCAGTGTTACTGGGGAACTCAGTACCGAGGCTCCACCAGTGTTGATGGGGAACACTAAGGCTCCACCAGTGTTGCTGGGGAACACTGAGGCTAAACCAGTGTTGCTGGGGAACACTGAGGCTCCACCAGTGTTGCTGGGGACACTGAGGCTCCACCAGTGTTACTGGGGAACACTGAGGCTCCACCAGTGTTGCTGGGGAACACTGAGGCTCCACCAGTGTTACTGGGGAACACTGAGGCTCCACCAGTGTTACTGGGGAACACTGAAGCATCTTGTTGTTGCTTCAGTCTCTAGAACATTTATTTGCACGTTTCGCTCACAGACGAAACTTTCCATGCTATGAAGAACCTCTCAGTGTATATACACTGAGAGGTTTTATCTCTCAGTGTATACACATTGAGAAGTTTGTATCTCTCAGTGTATATACACTGAGAAGTTTGTATCTCAGTGTATATACACTGAGAAGTTTGTATCTCAGTGTATATACACTGAGAAGTTTGTATCTCAGTGTATATACACTGAGAAGTTTGTATCTCAGTGTATATACACTGAGAAGTTTGTATCTCAGTGTATATACACTGAGAAGTTTGTATCTCAATGTATACACATTGAGAAGTTTGTATCTCAGTGTATATACACTGCGAGTTCCTATCTTGGGTATTCTTAATTGCTGGTGTGCAGGTGATATATTACAGGTGACTTGTAGTCGATAGGTTTCAAACTCAACCAACCAGACCTCTCCCGTGAGCGAAACGTGTCTCTGTACTACCATACCTGTTGACATCTTCTATTTAACAACCCACTTATAACAGATATGAAGGAACGAAGCGGAAAAGGTGTTAAGTGACAATTTATGGAAAATGCTGCTAGGATTATCGACGGTGAGAACAAGGGGGTTGTAACCCTTCTTGTGGCTGTTGGGATTACAGACGATCAGAAGAAGGGGGTTGGATCCCTTCTTGCGGCTTACTTCTCTACTTCACACGTCCGCTGCTGGAATGAAGATCCCAGCCCTTACATCGTCCATCACCCGCCTCCATGGTACACATTAAGGTCTTAGTTTTACTGCAGAACCTTTGATTAAACTGAACGTGGTGGGAAATTCCCTTTTTTTATGGTATTAGCCACCTCGACGAGGGTGCGTTGATACTATAGAAAGGCTCTTGATTTTGAGAAGGACTTGCCTTTTATGCGCCAGTAGGCCTTCTGCAGTGCTCCTCTACTATGTTTCTCTTATCAATGACAGCCTCCACGGAGGGTTTTTTTGTAGCTGTGTTGGTGATAGACTGATCATACAGGTCGTTTCACTCGTAGGAGGCCCTGAGTTTGTACTTCCGTAGTTGTAGATAAATGGTTTAGAGAAGCGACAAGTTGACAAACTAGAAACGTTTCGCCACATAGTGGCTTCATCAGTCCTATGCAAAAAATATATTGAAGCTCAGAAAAAGTTTGAGGTAATCAGTCCCTCAGCCTGGAATCGATGTCATTAGTTCATCAATCTTGAAAAGAATACAGCATATCCGCGATGTACCAGGGTACCTTAACAGCACAGTGATGGTACCCTGACCTTCACAGCACAGTGATGGTACACTGACCTTCACAGCACAGTGATGGTACCCTGACCTTCACAGAAGTGATGGTACCCTGACCTTCACACCACAGTGATGGTACCCTGACCTTCACACCACAGTGATGGTACCCTGACCTTCACACCACAGTGACAGTACCCTGACCTTCACAACACAGTGACAGTACCCTGACCTTCAGAGCACAGTGACAGTACCCTGACCTTCAGAGCACAGTGACAGTACCCTGACCTTCACAGCACAGTGACAGTACCCTGACCTTCACAGCACAGTGATGGTACCCTTACCTTCACACCACAGTGATGGTACTCTGACCTTCACAGCACAGTGACAGTTCCCTGACCTTCACAGCACAGTGACAGTACCCTGACCTTCACAGCACAGTGATGGTACCCTGACCTTCACAGCACAGTGATGGTACCCTGACATTCACAGCACAGTGACAGTACCCTGACCTTCACAGCACAATGATAGTACCCTGACCTTCACAGCACAGTGATGGTACCCTGACATTCACAGCACAGTGACAGTACCATGACCTTCACACCAAAGTGATGGTACCCTGGCCTTCACACCACAGTGATGGTACCCTGACCTTCACAGCACAGTGACAGTACCCTGACCTTCACACCACAGTGATGGTACCCTGATCTTCACACCACAGTGATAGTACCCTGACCTTCACAGCACAGTGACAGTACCCTGACCTTCACAGCACAGTGATGGTACCCTGACCTTCACACCACAGTGATGGTACCCTGACCTTCACAGCACAGTGACAGTACCCTGACCTTCACAGCAGTGACAGTACCCTGACCTTCACAGCAGTGATGGTACCCTGACCTTCACAGCACAGTGATGGTACCCTGACCTTCACAGCACAGTGACAGTACCCTGACCTTCACAGCACAGTGATGGTACCCTGACCTTCACAGCACAGTGATGGTACCCTGACCTTCACACCAGTGACATTACCCTGACCTTCACACAAGTGACAGTACCCTGACCTTCACACCACAGTGATGCTACCCTGACCTTCACACCAGTGACAGTACCCTGACCTTCACACCACAGTGATGCTACCCTGACCTTCACACCACAATGACAGTAACCTGACCTTCACACCACAGTGATGTTACCCTGACCTTCACACTACAGTGATGGTACCCTGACCTTCACACCACAGTGGTGCTACCCTGACCTTCACACTACAGTGATGGTACCCTGACCTTCACACTACAGTGATGGTACCCTGACCTTCACACTACAGTGATGGTACCCTGACCTTCACACCACAGTGGTGCTACCCTGACCTTCACACCACATTGGAGCTACCCTGCCCTTCACACTACAGTGATGCTACCCTGACCTTCACACTACAGTGATGGTACCCTGACCTTCACACCACAGTGGTGCTACCCTGACCTTCACACCACAGTGGTGCTACCCTGACCTTCACACTACAGTGATGCTACCCTGACCTTCACACCACAGTGGTGCTACCCTGACCTTCACACCACAGTGGTGCTACCCTGACCTTCACACTACAGTGATGGTACCCTGACCTTCACACTACAGTGATGCTACCCTGACCTTCACACCACAGTGGTGCTACCCTGACCTTCACACCACAGTGATGCTACCCTGACCTTCACACTACAGTGATGGTACCCTGACCTTCACACTACAGTGATGCTACCCTGACCTTCACACTACAGTGATGGTACCCTGACCTTCACACTACAGTGATGGTACCCTGACCTTCACACTACAGTGATGCTACCCTGACCTTCACACTACAGTGATGCTACCCTGACCTTCACACTACAGTGATGCTACCCTGACCTTCACACTACAGTGATGCTACCCTGACCTTCACACTACAGTTATGCTACCCTGACCTTCACACTACAGTGATGGTACCCTGACCTTCACACTACAGTGATGCTACCCTGACCTTCACACTACAGTGATGGTACCCTGACCTTCACACTACAGTGATGGAACCCTGACCTTCACATTACAGTGATGCTACCCTGACCTTCACACCACAGTGATGCTACCCTGACCTTCACACTACAGTGATGCTACCCTGACCTTCACACTACAGTGATGGTACCCTGACCTTCACACCACAGTGATGCTACCCTGACCTTCACACCACAATGACAGTAACCTGACCTTCACACTACAGTGATGGTACCCTGACCTTCACACCACAGTGATGCTACCCTGACCTTCACACCACAGTGATGGTAACCTGACCTTCACACTACAGTGATGGTACCCTGACCTTCACACTACAGTGATGGTAACCTGACCTTCACACCACAGTTATGCTACCCTGACCTCCACACTACAGTGATGGTACCCTGACCTTCACACCACAGTGATGCTACCCTGACCTTCACACTACAGTGATGGTAACCTGACCTTCACACCACAGTGATGCTACCCTGACCTTCACACTACAGTGATGGTACCTGACCTTCACACCACAGTGATGCTACCCTGACCTTCACACTACAGTGATGCTACCCTGACCTTCACACCACAGTGATGCTACCCTGACCTTCACACTACAGTGATGCTACCCTGACCTTCACACTACAGTGATGCTACCCTGACCTTCACACTACAGTGATGCTACCCTGACCTTCACACTACAGTTATGCTACCCTGACCTTCACACTACAGTGATGGTACCCTGACCTTCACACCACAGTGATGCTACCCTGACCATCACACCACAGTGATGCTACCCTGACCTTCACACTACAGTGATGCTACCCTGACCTTCACACTACAGTGATGCTACCCTGACCTTCACACTACAGTGATGCTACCCTGACCTTCACACTACAGTGATGCTACCCTGACCTTCACACTACAGTTATGCTACCCTGACCTTCACACTACAGTGATGGTACCCTGACCTTCACACTACAGTGATGGTACCCTGACCTTCACACCACAGTGATGCTACCCTGACCTTCACACCACAGTGGTGCTACCCTGACCTTCACACTACAGTGATGGTACCCTGACCTTCACACCACAGTGATGGTACCCTGACCTTCACACCACAGTGATGCTACCCTGACCTTCACACTACAGTGATGGTACCCTGACCTTCACACCACAGTGATGCTACCCTGACCTTCACACCACAGTGGTGCTACCCTGACCTTCACACTACAGTGATGGTACCCTGACCTTCACACCACAGTGATGGTACCCTGACCTTCACACCACAGTGGTGCTACCCTGACCTTCACACTACAGTGATGGTACCCTGACCTTCACACCTACAGATGACCACTAAACTTACGTAAATTATCCCCAAAGTTTAGGAGACTGAAGTTTATGCAATGCACTTTAATAAGACAATTAGCCAGTACTTGACCAAGCAGTTGGTCCATCTCTTCCAAACTCTCCTTCACAACAACTTCCAAAGATTTATGACCAAAAGAAAAACACGACGCAAATTCCAAAGAAGAATTAAACTTTAAGTTTAATAGTTTATCAAGGACACGAGGAAAGTTTGCATGACGCCCAAACTCCAAAAATAGACACTGCCAAGTCCATCTTTTCTTCTTTTCCAGCATAGTTTATATAGAAACATTGTGGTCGAATTATATATACATATACATACATATATATATATATATATATATATATATATATATATATATATATATATATATATATATATATATATATATATATATATATATATATATATATATATATATATATATATATATGGCCGAATAGGTAAACAACATGTGACTAGCGAACTAGTCTTGTTTCATGTTGCGAGGACACTCGTGGCAGTGGATGCTCAAGATTAATTCCCTCGTCCTCGTCCTGTCTGAACACCAGCCTCAACAAGCAGTCTATATAACAATGAAACCACGAAACAAGTGGAATTGAAACATTTACCAAACTGCGGCAGGCCAGGATTCGACCCCACGACACATTGCCCTGCCTCAATAGACAATACAACGTACGTGTCACCCTATCCACTACGCAGGGCAATGTGTCGTGGGGTCGAATCATAGCCTGCCGCAGTTTGGTAAATGTTTCAAAACCACTTTTGTTTCGTGGTTTCATTGTTATATAGACTGCTTGTTGAGGCTGCTGTTCAGACACGACGAGGACGAGGAATTAATCTTGAGCATCCACTGCCACGAGTGTCCTCAAATATATATATATATATATATATATATATATATATATATATATATATATATATATATATATATATATATATATATATATATATATATATATATATATATAATATATATATATATATATATATGTCGTGCCTAATAGGTAAAACTGGTCAATTAGCAATAACTCATTTAAAATTAAGTCCTTTCTAAAATTTTCTCTTATACGTTTAAAGATATATTTTTTCATTTATGTTAATGTCAAAATTTATAATTTTGTACCAAGAGAAACTTTGAAAACTTACCTAACCTTATTATAACAAGCGCAATTTAATTTAGCCTAACCCAACTAAATAGATTTTAGATACGTTTACAATAATTTAATAATAAACAAACACAATGAAATATATTATTTTCTTTCGTTAGGTTCAGAATGATTTTTGCGAAATTATTGCATACACAAATTTTCGCTTGTCTTATATGGCAAGAAGAGCGTTGCTATTTAAGCCAAAATCGCAAGTTTTACCTAATCGGCAAGACATATATATATATATATATATATATATATATATATATATATATATATAAAGTTTTTCTTCTCTTTTTTAGTAAATGTGTACAGGAGAAGGGGTTACTAGCCCATTGCTCCCGGCATTTTAGTCGCCTTATACGACACGCATGACTTACGGAGGAAGGATTCTTTTCCACTTCCCCATGGACAATAGAGGAAATAAAGAAGAACAAGAGCTATTACGAAAAAGAAAAACCTAGATGTGTGTATGTATATATATGCATGTGCATGCCTGTGTAGTGTGACCTACGTGTAAGTAGAAGTAGCTAGATATACCTGTTATCCAGCGTGTTTATGAGACAGAAAAAAGACACCAGCAATCCTACCATCATGTAAAACAGTTTCAGGTTTCTGTTTCACAGTCACCTGGCAGGACGGTAGTACCTCCCTGGGTGGTTGCTGTCTACCAACCTGGAGGTTGGTAGACAGTGTCTGCACTCTGAAGGATGGGTGTTAATGATGCAGTTTTATAACTGTAGTGTAAAGCACCCCTCTGGCAAGACAGTGATGGAGTGAATGATGATGAAAGTTTTTCCTTTTCGGGCCACCCTGCCTTGGTGGGAATCGGCCGATGTGTTAATAATATATATATATATATATATATATATATATATATATATATATATATATATATATATATATATATATATATATATATATATATATATATGTGTGTGTGTGTGTGTGTGTGTGTGTGTGTGTGTGTGTGTGTGTGTGTGTGTGTGTGTAAAGAAATCATATCAAAGAAGACAACATCACAAAAGATGACACATCACAAATGAGGACACCACATCAAAGAGGTGTGGTGATACTGTAGCATCGCCACGCCTCTGGCAAGACAGTAAATGGGCGAGTGATGATGAAAGTGTTTCTTCTTAATAAGTACTGGGAATTTATGTGGTAAACCTACCACCTGAGCATCTAGCATCCACGAAAGATTTACCTCACTGGCAGCCTCATCACCTTCAAAACACGACTCTAATAAAACTTTTGTTTTTATGTTTACAAGAAAGAGCAACACAGAGATGAAACATACGGCAGTAGTGTAAATATTCCTGTAGAATTTCCTCAGGGACGTGCTTTCTGGGGCGAGGGGTCGGGCGAGGGGTCGGGCGAGGGGTCGGGCGAGGGGTCGGGTGAGAGGGTTGGAGGTGCTGGAGTCAGCCAATCAAAATATTTCTCCTCAGAAAAACACGTCACTGGGGACACGCTACATGGATATTAACACTACTTACATCACTTACAAAATATAGTAAGATTTCCGTAGTGTCCAAGAGTTTGCCAAAATTCATGACAGTAGCTTATTGGAGGACCCTGTCACAGATGAACAATGTAAGTTCAAGATATTCGT
Source organism: Cherax destructor (assembly GCA_009830355.1). Classification (NCBI taxonomy): domain Eukaryota; kingdom Metazoa; phylum Arthropoda; class Malacostraca; order Decapoda; family Parastacidae; genus Cherax; species Cherax destructor. The sequence goes on from WNWK01000808.1 coordinate 184,031, forward strand.
AAGATACAACGGATGCTCAATGATGAACACTTCTCAGAATCACCCACAAGCAAGACTTAAGATGCAGCATAAGATAGTCTTGGAAGACATGCGGCCGTCCCACAAACACCCAAGATGGCAGCCAAAAATAATAATAATAATAATAATAATAATAATAATAATAATAATAATAATAATAATAATAAGAAGAAGAAGAAGAAGAAGAAGAAGAAGAAGAAGAAGAAGAAGAAGAAGAAGAAGAAGAAGAAGAAGAAAAAAAAAAAGAAGAAAAAGAAGAATTTATAATAATAATAATAAATTTTATTTTATTTCTACAAGTACATGATACAACTTATACAGGCAATAGCTGACATCAATGGCATTATATATAGAAAGCCCCTGGTTATGCAGAGCATTTTGGGCAACTTAGGTCTTTTTAACAGTATGGTTACTCCACAAAGTTCACAGGAAAGCAGCGTAAAATAGTCTTAAGTGTCCGTGCGCCTGATCCGCAAAGACCCGAGACAGCAGTCTAAGACAGTCTTAGCAGCAAGATTGCAGCCTCCACAAAGACAAGACAAGCAGTCTGAGACAGTCTTAGAGGCCTGGTGGTCCACAAGAAGGTCGCTGGCTCCCACTTTACTCCTGGCATGTCACTTGTAACTGATTTGATTACGGTGAAATTCTTGGCACATTCTCCACACAACAAAAATCAATGGTTGTGAACCATCAAAGACCGCTGTTGCTCCTCTAAGCTCTTCCACCCATCCTCCTTCCCCACCCACCCTCTTCCTCTTCCTCCCCACCATCTACTCTCTTATCCCAGTCTCCTGGTGATATTAATGGCAGAATCCCTGATGCGATCCAAAATTAAAAATATCTATTTGACAGTAACAAATTCCATTAAAATATCAGAGACTAGGCCTTTTCTGGTTATTAAAATCTGGGAGAGCCCTTCAGGGGTTGCAGTTCTCAAGACTGGTCCCCAAGGGTTTAAGGGGCGCCTCCTCAAGATTTATCACAGGGTTTAATTACTATTATACAAGAATTTAAGGATTTAGGGTTTAAGAACTCCCATATCAAGGAATTATACTGCAAAGTTCAAGGACTCGTACTTCAGGGTTTAAATACTTTTACATTAGGATTTAAGGACTCCCAAACTCAGGATTCAAGGACTCCCAACCTCAAGATTCAAGGACTCCCAACCTCAAGATTCAAGGACTCCCAACCTCAGGATTCAAGGACTCCCAACCTCAGGATTCAAGGACTCCCAACCTCAGGATTTAAGGACTCCCAACCTCAGGATTCAAGGACTCCCAACCTCAGGATTCAAGGATTCCCAACCTCAGGCTTCAAGAACTCCCAACCTCAGGATTCAAGGACTCCCAACCTCAGGATTCAAGGACTCCAAACCTCAAGATTCAAGGACTCCCCACCTCAGTATTCAAAGACTCCCAACCTCAGGATTTAAGGACTCCAAACCTCAGGATTCAAGGACTCCCAACCTCAAGATTCAAGGACTCCCAACCTCAGGATTCAAGGACTCCCAACCTCAGGATTCAAGGACTCCCGACCTCAGGATTCAAGGACTCCCGACCTCAGGATTCAAGGACTCCCAACCTCAGAATTCAAGAACTCCCAACCTCAGGATTTAAGGACTCTCAACCTCAAGATTCAAGAACTCCCAACCTCAGGATTTAAGGACTTTCAACCTCAGGATTCAAGAACTCCCAACCTCAGGATTTAAGGACTCCCAACCTCAGAATTCAAGAACTCCCAACCTCAGGATTTAAGGACTCCCAACCTCAGGATTCAAGAACTACCAACCTCAAGATTCAAGGACTCCCAACCTCAGGATTCAAGAACTCCCAACCTCAGGATTTAAGGACTCCCAACCTCAGGATTCAAGAACTACCAACCTCAAGATTCAAGGACTCCCAACCTCAGGATTCAAGAACTACCAACCTCAGGATTTAAGGACTCCCAACCTCAGAATTCAAGAACTCCCAACCTCAGGATTTAAGGACTCCCAACCTCAGGATTCAAGGACTCCCAACCTCAGGATTTAAGGACTCCCAACCTCAGGATTTAAGGACTCCCAACCTCAGGATTCAAGAACTACCAACCTCAAGATTCAAGGACTCCCAACCTCAGGATTCAAGAACTACCAACCTCAGGATTTAAGGACTCCCAACCTCAGAATTCAAGAACTCCCAACCTCAGGATTTAAGGACTCCCAACCTCAGGATTCAAGGACTCCCAACCTCAGGATTTAAGGACTCCCAACCTCAGGATTCAAGGACTCCCAATCTCAGGATGCACAAAATCACCACCTCAGGGCTTAAGGACTAAAGTCTCCAGAGTTTAAGGACAAATGCTTCAGGGTTCACGAACCTTCCTATATCCTTCTTTAGAGATTGAATATTTTTACATCAGGTTTTAAAGACTCTCTACTTGAGGGACATAGACTGAACATTATAAGTTAAACAGTTAGCAAGGAATGTTTTTATAACATTCACAGTCACGTTAACTAAACAATTGTTCGTGATTAACTTAATTATACTTTACAGTGTTAAAAACAGATTTGACATATTTAAGGTGTATAGGGTGAGTAGGTTGGGGAGGTTGTAGGGGAGGAGGTGTAGGTGTGGGGGTAGGTTTAGAAGTATGGATATGGAGGTGGGGAAGGGTGTGCGTGGCGATGTGTATTGTGGTTGATTTCCTTGCCTCCTTATCTACGTCATTTCACTCCCTGATACCTTGAAGCTGAAGAAGCTGTTCCTAACATCCCTATGATTCATTTAACTATTTAACTTCCAGTTGTGCCACGTTCTCTCTTGGAAGGTCAGTCTTCTAGGTTTCAGGACAACTCTTGTTGCAAATCTTTGGTTGATCAGGTGTGGAGCCCAGGCAGGTGATGCACTGTCTATGACACGTAATACGTACGGATAGGGTCCTGAATTATTCAGTGTTAAAGTTCCTGAAAGCCGTTTCCAAGTCTGCTAAGGAAGCATAAGCTGCTGACCATTTTGTTGACATGTGCCTCAGCGACATCCTGGGTGATATGCTTACCCCATAGTCCTATTTGTTGTTTGAGCTATTTTCCAGATATCCTCCTTATTTTCTCATGTTTTCCATGTTATAACATTTACATAATCTGCAATAAGTTAAATAAAAGTCTTAATCTCTTTAAGTGTGTCATTCATCTATATTAAAAACAGCAGTGTCACCAGAACTGACCCTTGTGGCAGCCCGTTTGTCACCACCAACCTCAGTCAGTGTCTCCTTCACAATCTTGTGTGATCAATTGCAGCACCTTGCAGCTACTCCAACCCGGTTCTTCCAGTTGCTGGATCATTCTCAATACCACTAATAATAATAGTAATAATAATAATAATAATAATAATAATAATAATAATAATAATAATAAAAATAATAATAATAATAATAATAATAATAATAATAATAATAAATATTATTATTATTAAGAACTACACAAAATTAACAATAATTCGAAAGCCCAGAGTAGGCACAGCATGAAGGAGGTAAATACAAAGATGTAGAGAGAGAAAGAAAGAATATTCTGAGAAGGCAACAACACAAGTGGTTTATAAAAGGTAAAGTGATAAGGCGAGGAATTTAGGAAGTGAAGGGGATAAGAAGGAAGTGTGTTAAGGGAGAGGAGGGAAAGCAAAGGGGGCACACACACCTTCCCTTCAACCCCCTTACCTACCACGTAACAATTCGACCAGCGCTACTAAGTACAATACAAAATAACGAAGCATTTTGGGAACTGCTATGCAGTGTGCAGGTCTTCTCTCCAAGACTAAGTATGCCGCTAATTAATTACTTCGTTAATTAATCAATTGCTAATTACTTCCTCTGGGCCCTTAATTGCTACTCTCAATTTTTATTACAGAACTGAGACTGGCGTCTCAAATTGCTCGCTCCAGTTACCACCACCGTGGTAAGTCACTACCACCGTGGTAATAGTCACTACCACCGTGGTAATAGTCACTACCACCGTGGTAAGTCACTACCACCGTGGTAATAGTCAACACCACCGTGGTAAGGGTCACCACCACCGTGGTAATGGTCACCACCACCGTGGTAATAGTCACCACCACCGTGATAATAGTCACTACCACCGTGGTAATGGTCACCACCACCGTGGTAATAGTCACCACCACCGTGATAATAGTCACTACCACCGTGGTAATAGTCACTACCACCGTGGTAATTGTCACCACCACCGTGGTAATAGTCACCACCACCGTGGTAAGTCATCACCACCGTGGTAATGGTCACCACCACCGTGGTAATAGTCACCACCACCGTGGTAATGGTCACCACCACCGTGGTAATAGTCACCACCACCGTGGTAATGGTCACCACCACCGTGGTAATGGTCACCACCACCGTGGTAAGTCATCACCACCGTGGTAATTGTCACCACCACCGTGGTAGTTACCAACACCATGGTAATAGTCACTACCACAGTGGTAATAGTCACTACCACCGTGGTAATAGTCATCACCACCGTGGTAATAGTCATTACCACCGTGGTAATGGTCACCACCACCGTGGTAGTTACCAACACCATGGTAATAGTCACTACCATCGTGATAAGTTACCACCACCTCGGTAATGTTCACCACCACCATGGTAATGGTCGCTACCACCGTGGTAATAGTCACCACCACCGTGGTAATAGTCACTTCCACTGTGACTATAACGTCGAAGCATATATGACCAGGATACTGACGTCAACACGAGGATACTGATGTCAACACCAGCATAATGATGTTAACACCAGGATGATGTCAAACACCATTATAATGACGTAAACACCAGGATAATGACGTTAACATCAGGATAATGACGTCAGCACCAGGATAATGACGTTAACACCAGAATAATGTCAATACCAACATAATGACGTTAACAGCAGGATAATGAAGTCAGCACGACAATGATGTCAGCGCCAGGGTAATGAAGCAAACACCAGGACAATGAAGTCAATACCAGGATAATGACGTCAATACCAAGATAATGATGGTAACACCAGGATAATGACGTTAACACCAGGATAACGACGCAACACAGATCACAAGTGACGCTAATTTCTTCATTTACATTCCTGCTTCATAGGGTCAGACCAGCACAGGATACATTACGTAACTTGACGCAATTTCCCCAAAAGTGCGTCAAATTGTGAGAAATATCACGTCATTTGACGCACGTTTGGGGGTCAATATTTCATATCTTGTTTTCAACGTCTATATCTATGTTGATTTTAATACGTTAATTATTCAACGTTGCTTAATATATGGATGAAAGATTTTGAAATCCGTCTTAAGTTCATTTAAGATTTCAATGAATTCCAGATAATTTTTATAAGAAAAGTTGAACTTGTAATTATTTTAGATATTAATTTCTTAGTTTCTTTAAGTCCCTTAACTTTGAATAACTCTAAGGAACTTGAACATACTGTAGATATGCAGATTTAATAGTTCTAAGTTAAAGAACAAAAAGATTGACACATGGTTATAATTATGACCATAATTTTTAAAGGGGTGGAGGGGTAAGCCAGCGGAAGGTCTCGGTCAGGTGACCAAAAGCTCCAATGGGGCGGGTCATCATTTGACTAAGACCAGCGTCAGGAAACACTTGTCCTGTGTCCTGACGAACCTTACCTAACCTAAGGCACAATACCGTGACTGGACTAATACATAAATAACCCGCACCTAGTAGAGAGGAGCTTACGACAATGTTTCGGTCCGACCTGGACCGAAACATCATCGTAAGTTTCTCTTTCCTAGTTGCAGGTTATGTATAATTATAAGGTGTTTGAACCTAGATGTGCTTTGTACTGTGGATGCATTAATGTGTACTGCTCGTCAGACTGATATTCCAAACTGGAGAAGAATGAAATTTAGTCGTGCAGTATCCCCGGCCACATTCGTGGCTGGGGATACTGCAGGAGTGGCAGATGCAGTGTACCTACTGGGTGCCTGATGTTTGAAGTATGGTGGTCAAGTGGGTTAAGGTGTCGGGCGATTACGTTGCTTCCCAGCAGCTCTGTATTTAACTAAATAAGTCTACTGTAAAGGCGAAACGCTTTAACAGTAAATATACTCTTGTAATATACATGTCTTACTCATCTATTTATACGTATTGTATACAGAGTGTACATTGTTATGTTAGTTAAAAGGACACACGTACAACTACTACGACATTTTGTTGTGGCAACGTTTCGCTCTCCAAGAGCTTTGTCAAAACGTTACCAACAATAAAATATCACATTAGTTGCACTTGTGACTTTTTACCGACCACATTGTGGGTAATTCTACCAACATTATTACAGATTATACACTATACATATACTTCATACACTATACATATACTTCATACACTATACATATACTTCAACATCAAGGTGAACTAACCTGCTAAAACATCTTAAGCCTAACATCTGTAGGGAGGCCTATCCCACACACCAGTCTGGGATAACTTAAATACTGAAACCGAACAGATAATTGGAACATCAGCCGTGGGGATTCATCCTGGGATCGTCCCCTCGGGCTAGTCCCCCTAGCCCCGATCACATGTCTCTGTCTTAATTAAGATAATTTCGTAATTAGCATGCAAGTAGGACTAGCCCAAAAAACGTATTAGATTAAGTCTTATGCAGGAGGACCCTTAATGATAAGCTTGGTCGTGTTGAGTCTCGTTCAGGGTCATGTTGTTGTAAGATCAGGGTTGTGTGCTTGTGTGTATGCACGCCCCTCAGTGCGCGCGTATGCACGCGCGTACACGCGTATACACATAAGTAGGTGAGTACACATACACACACACCCCAGGGTGTGTTTTTGTCGAGTGGCTTTGACAACAACTAACACATACACTCACATACAAACACACACACACACACACACACACACACACACACACACACACATACAAACACACACACACACACTCACATACAAACACACACACACACACACACATACAAACACACACACACACACACACACACACACATACAAACACACACACACACACTACAAACACACACACACACACACACACACATACAAACACACACACACACACACACATACAAACACACACACACACACACACACACACATACAAACACACACACACACACTCACATACAAACACACATACAAACACACACACACACATACAAACACACACACACACACTCACATACAAACACACACACACACACAACACATACAAACACACACACACACACACACTCACATACAAACACACACACACACACACACACACATACAAACACACACACACACACACTCACATACAAACACACACACACACACACACACACACAACAAACACACACACACACACACACACACATACAAACACACACACACACACACTCACATACAAACACACACACACACACACACATACAAACACACACACACACACACACACACACACACACACACATACAAACACACACACACACACACACACACACACACAAAGTTATTGAAGGATACTACCCACATACATAAAACAGTTATTGTTTTACTTTCCGCTGAAAAGTAAATAAACTCACGAATAAACAGAATCAAAGAAGAACACGTAAATTAACTAGCAAGATGCATCATGGCTGTCAGCTTTCAAGATGACTGTGTGCCACAAGATGTGGCACACCGTGTGTCACATTGTGCCACACTGTGTGCCATACTGTGTGACACACTGTGTGACACAGTGTGTGACACAGTGTGACACACAGTGTGACACACAGTCCTACTGGAAAATAAGAGAAAGACAGTTACACAAATTAAGCATTAGAAAGAAATTAAAAAAAAATTAAAGACATTAAGTATCCCATGAAATCGTAATAACACGATTGTAAACAAACCACGGAACGGGTGGGGGTTTGAACCCATGGTGGGTGAGAGTTACGACTCACCCGCCATGGGTTCAAATCCCACCCGTTCCGTGGCTTGACATTAAGTAATTGGAGAGTTATAAGCATAAATAAATTAGACAAGATCTTTGAAAGGAGGACAGAGTGAAAATAAAAGATGTCATAAACAATGCTAAGAGGATGAATGAAGGAAGAAAGAAGAAAAATAGTTTCTTACAGAGTAACAAGGCCATAGAAACCCATCAAATTATTTAAAAAAATGGCCATAGGATAGATGAAAATCATGTTAAAACATATGGGAAAATGGCAGAAGTGAGACTATAGCATTTCTAAAGATTTTGTACATTAATATAAATACTCTCAAACTCAAAAACCTTAGAACTTAGGGATACTGTTTATGAAAAGAACCTGACATAGTTTGTCTAACTCAAACTAAACTAAAAAATCACATTTAAAGTGAGACTGAATATGACAAAAATTACTCAGTGTAGAAGAAAGAGTAGGGAAGAAAGGAAGGGGAGGAGGAAGCAGAGGAGGAGGAGTGGCAATATTGGTAAAAGATTCTCTACAAATTATAGAAACTGAAATACGAAATACTGTCAACGATGAAATTTTAGGAAAAAGAACAAGACCTGCTCCAGGTAGACAAGACAGGCAAGGCTCCAGCCTCACGTATAAACAGCAGACCTGCTCCAGGTAGACAAGACAGACAAGGCTCCAGCCTCACGTATAAACATCAGACCTGCTCCAGGTAGACAAGACAGACAAGGCTCCAGCCTCACGTATAAACAGCAGACCTGCTCCAGGTAGACAAGACAGACAAGGCTCCAGCCTCACGTATAAACACAGACCTGCTCCAGGTAGACAAGACAGACAAGGCTCCAGCCTCACGTATAAACAGCAGACCTGCTCCAGGTAGACAAGACAGACAAGGCTCCAGCCTCAGTATAAACAGCAGACCTGCTCCAGGTAGACAAGACAGACAAGGCTCCAGCCTCACGTATAAACAGCAGACCTGCTCCAGGTAGACAAGACAGACAAGGCTCCAGCCTCACGTATAAACAGCAGACCTGCTCCAGGTAGACAAGACAGACAAGGCTCCAGCCTCACGTATAAACAGCAGACCTGCTCCAGGTAGACAAGACAGGGAAGGCTCCAGCCTCACGTATAAAAAGAAGACCTGCTCCAGGTAGACAAGACAGACAAGGCCTTAGGTATAAACAGCAGACCTGCTCCAGGTAGACAAGATAGACTCCAGCCTCAGGTATAAACAGCAGACCTGCTCCAGGTAGACAAGACAGGCAAGGCTCCAGCCTCAGGTATAAACAGAAGACCTGCTCCAGGTAGACAAGACAGGCAAGGCTCCAGCCTAAGATATAAACAGAAGACTTGCTCCAGGTAGACAAGACAGGTAAGGCTCCAGCCTCAGATATAAACAGCAGACCAGCTCCAGGTAGACAAGACAGACAAGGCTCCAGCCTCAGATATAAGGCACCACTTAATGTAACCCAGGTTCTCTCCGCCCCGAGACTCTCATTATCCTCACAAGTCCAAATATTGAAACGCTTCATTCAGAACTGTTTTACATACATTAGTTGTTATTCAAGTTGTGGCGCCAGGCGGGAGGTGTTTTATGTTGGTGGGGAACGTGGAGGGGATGAGGGAGGGGCTGGGAGGATGGAGGGGATGATAATGGATGGGGAGGGACAATGGGAGGAAGATAGAGGTATAAAAGAGAAGGATCAGTACTATAGATATATTATATAACCCATTCATTCTTCTCACTTTACTCATTATTATTACTGAGAAGTACCAAACCCTTAGGGATCATATATCGCCTGGAAAATGGTATACCAAAGAGAGAGTATCAGTAACAATAGAGGTATATCAAAGGAATAATCAGTAATAGCAGAAGTATCCAAAAGAAACAAGTATCAGTAACAACAGCAGAAGTATACCAGAGAAAAAAGATATCAGTAACAACAGCTGAAGTATACCAGATAAACAAGATATCAGTAACAACAGCTGAAGTATACCAGAGAAACAAGATATCAGTAACAACAGCTGAAGTATACCAGAGAAACAAGGTATCAGTAACAACAGCTGAAGTATACCAGAGAAACAAGGTATCAGTAACAACAGCTGAAGTATACCAGAGAAACAAGATATCAGTAACAACAGCTGAAGTATACCAGAGAAACAAGGTATCAGTAACAACAGCAGGAGTATACTAGAGAAACAAGGTATCAGTAACAACAGCTGAAGTATACCAGAGAAACAAGATATCAGTAACAACAGCTGAAGTATACCAGAGAAACAAGGTATCAGTAACAACAGCTGAAGTATACCAGAGAAACAAGGTATCAGTAACAACAGCAGAAGTATACCAGAGAAACAAGGTATCAGTAGCAACAGCTGAAGTATACCAGAGAAACAAGGTATCAGTAACAACAGCTGAAGTATGCCAGAGAAACAAGGTATCAGTAACAACAGCTGAAGTATACCAGAGAAACAAGGTATCAGTAACAACAGCTGAAGTATGCCAGAGAAACAAGGTATCAGTAACAACAGCTGAAGTATACCAGAGAAACAAGATATCAGTAACAACAGCTGAAGTATACCAGAGAAACAAGATATCAGTAAGAACAGCTGAAGTATACCAGAGAAACAAGGTATCAGTAAGAACAGCTGAAGTATACCAGAGAAACAAGGTATCAGTAACAACAGCTGAAGTATACCAGAGAAACAAGGTATCAGTAACAACAGCTGAAGTATACCAGAGAAACAAGGTATCAGTAACAACAGCTGAAGTATACCAGATAAACAAGGTATCAGTAACAACAGCTGAAGTATACCAGAGAAACAAGGTATCAGTAACAACAGCTGAAGTATACCAGAGAAACAAGGTATCAGTAACAACAGCTGAAGTATACCAGAGAAACAAGGTATCAGTAACAACAGCTGAAGTATACCAGAGAAACAAGATATCAGTAACAACAGCTGAAGTATACCAGAGAAACAAGGTATCATTAACAACAGCTAAAGTATACCAGAGAAACAAGGTATCAGTAACAACAGCTGAAGTATACCAGAGAAACAAGGTATCAGTAACAACAGCTGAAGTATACCAGAGAAACAAGGTATCAGTAACAACAGCTGAAGTATACCAGAGAAACAAGGTATCAGTAACAACAGCTGAAGTATACCAGAGAGAGTATCAATAACAGTTGCAGTATCAGGAGAATTAAAATATCAAATATAATACTATATCAGTAACAATGATAAACAGGAACAATAAAAGAAAGATAAGGAAAGAAACAAGAGCGTCACCCAGCTGTGTGGCGGCAGAAAGGATGGCAGGGGTGGCAGGGGCAGCAGAAAGGGTGGCAGGGGTCGACTCACTACATACTCAAAACCTCATTTAGAAATGTAATGTCACACCACTCTTTATTTCGGGCGACAATTTTTTAACGATCTGGATCCTGGCTAATTTCCATATGCAAGGGATGGAGCCCAAGAAATAACAAGGTGTTGTTTACATTATCGTCTCCCGTTACTCCACCACCATCACACTAGCGGTGGAGTAACGGGAGACGGTGCTCCACCACTGCTAGTAGCATCTACAACACCACAACTACCAGTAGCATCTCCGATACTACCACCAGTAGCGCCTCCAACACTACCACCAATAGCACCATCACCACTACTATCAATAGTACCTCCAACACCACCAACAGTAGCACCACCATTACCACTACCAATAGCACCTCCAACACCACCAACGTTAGCACCACCACTACCATCTGGACACACTTACCTACATGTATTAACCTCTGTGGTTACTGGGGTCGAGTTTTGGCTCCTAGCCCTGCCTCTTGGCAGGGCTAGGAGCCTCATGCAATATGTTGCATCTATTCTTAAAACAGTGTTTGGTGTTTGCTTCCACTACATGTTGCTAGTGGAGCTCCGCTTGTTACTCTTCCCAATTCTAACATCTCGGAAACTCACTCTTTGTACCTTTTCACAGAGCTCCAATAGGTTTGTCAGACAAGATTTGCCATCTCAAAAACATGTGCGCCACCACTGTTTCTGATAATCTCCATAAACTTACATGGTATGCATGTCTCTATTCTTAAATGTAGGGACTACATTTGCTGTCTTCCAGATCTCTGGTAACTATCCCGTATACAATTTATTTGTTGAAGATCTTAGCTAGTGGCTTAGTGTTTTTGCTCCTTTTGGCAGCATCTCTGGTGACTATTCTGTATCTAGCGACTTGAAGAAGATCTTAGCTAGTGGCTTAGACAGTGCATCTGCTCCTTCTGGCAGCACCTACGATGACACCGTGTAAGGACCCATAGCCTTTCATGTGTCTGGCTCACTCAAAAATGTTCTCACCTCCTCTGCTTTTTAGTAGGTCAACTATTGTTCATACTTGTGTGGTGGGCTGCAGTGGTCTGCTTTGTATTAAGCTTCAATAAATATTTTAAATATCTCAAACTTTATAGTTCAAAGTTCATCTAGTCAGTGTTTTATCTTTTGAAAGCTTGCTGTGGGAGAGGGTGGGCGGTAATGGGTGAGTGGGAGAGGGTGGGCTGACGTGGGAGAGGATGGAGATTTGTAGGAGAGGTTAGGTGTTAGTGGGTGGGAGTATGAGGGGTGGGTAGAAGAGGCTGGATGAAAATAGAGAGAGGGTTGGAAAGGAAAGAGTGGGAAAGGGATAGGTAGGAGAAAGTGGGTAAAGGATAGGTAGGAGAGAGTGGGTAAAGGATAGGTAGGAGAGTGGGTGGAAGAGTACGTTTGAGAGTGGGAGTGTGTGGGTAGCTAGAAAAGGGTACAGAGTGAACGTTATGCCGACAAAGGGACAAGGATTAGGGGTAGCAAAGGGTAGAAGAACTAACGTAGGGTGTCCAGGGACGGAGTGAGAGAAACTAGATAAAATGGAATAGGAGAAAACGGGGTGGAAGAGGGAAGCTAGAGGAGCTAGGGGCAAGGAGCAAAGGGAGGAGAGGGGTCCTAGGGGTAAGGGAAGGCAAGGGGAGCTAGGGGCATGGGGGTAGGGGAAGCAGGAATTATCAAGACGACCTATCGAGGGCGCAGCGCGGAAAAATTGGATGAAGCGAATTATCAGTTGCAGGAGCGAGGGAGAGATGTCACAGGCGGGGAGATGAGGGAGAGACCGGGAGATGAGATGGAGACCGGGAGATGAGGGAGAGACCGGGAGATGAGATGGAGACCGGGAGATGAGGGAGAGACCGGGAGATGAGATGGATACTGGAAGATGAGATGGATACCGGGAGATGAGATAGATACCGGGAGATGAGATGGATACCGGGAGATGAGATGGATACCGGGAGATGAGATGAACTGGAGATGAATGGAACTGAGATGAGATGATACGAGATGAGATGGATACGAGATGAGATGGATACTGGGAGATGAGATGGAGACTGGGAGATGAGATGGAGACTGGAGATGAGATGGAGACTGGGAGATGAGATGGATACTGAGATGAGATGGATACTGAGATGGAGAGACTGGGAGATGAGATGGAGACTGGAAGATGAGATGGATACTGGGAGATGAGATGGATACAGGGAGATGAGATGGATACTGGAAGATGAGATGGAGACTGGGAGATGAGATGGATACTGGAAGATGAGATGGATACCGGGAGATGAGATGGATACCGGGAGATGAGATAGATACGGGAGATGAGATGGAACTGGAGATGAGATGGATACTGGAGATGAGATGGAACTGGGAGATGAGATGGAACTGGGAGATGAGATGGATACTGGGAGATGAGATGGATACTGAGATGAGATGGATACGGGAGATGAGATGGAACTGGGAGATGAGATGGAGACTGGGAGATGAGATGGACGGAGATGAGATGGATACTGGGAGATGAGATGGATACCGGGAGATGAGATGGATACTGGAAGATGAGATGGAGACTGGGAGATGAGATAAATACCGGGAGATGAGATAGATACCGGGAGATGAGATGGATACTGGGAGATGAGATGGATACTGGGAGATGAGATGGAGACTGGGAGATGAGATGGAGACTGGGAGATGAGATGGATACTGGGAGATGAGATAGAACGGGAGATGAGATGGATACTGGGAGATGAGATGATACTGGGAGATGAGATGGAACTGGGAGATGAGATGGAGACTGGGAGATGAGATGGAGACTGGGAGATGAGATGGAGACTGGGAGATGAGATGGATACTGGGAGATGAGATAGATACCGGGAGATGAGATGGATACTGGGAGATGAGATGGATACTGGGAGATGAGATGGAGACTGGGAGATGAGATGGAGACTGGGAGATGAGATGGATACTGGGAGATGAGATGGATACCGGGAGATGAGATGGATACCGGGAGATGAGATGGATACTGGGAGATGAGATGGAAACCGGGAGATGAGATGGATACTGGGAGATGAGATGGAACTGGAGATGAGATGGATACGGGAGATGAGATAGATACCGGGAGATGAGATGGATACTGGAGATGAGATGGATACTGGGAAGATGGATGGAACTGGGAGATGAGATGGAACGGGAGATGAGATGGAGACTGGGAGATGAGATAGATACCGGGAGATGAGATGGATACTGGGAGATGAGATGATACGGAGATGAGATGGAACGGAGATGAGATGGAACGGAGATGAGATGGATACCGGGAGATGAGATGGATACCGGGAGATGAGATGGAACGGGAGATGAGATGATACGGGAGATGAGATGGAACTGGGAGATGAGATGGATACGGGAGATGAGATGGAACTGGGAGATGAGATGGAACTGGAGATGAGATGAAACCGGGAGATGAGATGGAACGGGAGACGAAGGAGAGTGGAATGACGATGGATACTGGGAGGATAGAAGATGGGAGAACTTGGAGAATGAGCATGAGATGGGAAACGAGATAGATAGGGAAGATGAGTAAACAAGGAGAGACAAGGAAAGATTCAAATTATGGAAACGGAAAGACAGGCTTGGGAAACGGGAAGACAGGCTTGGGAACGGAAGACAGGTTGGGAAACGGAAGACAGGCTTGAAGGAAGACGGCTAAAGACAGGCTTGGGAAACGAGAAGACAGGCTTGGGAAACGGGAAGACAGGCTTGGGAAACGGGAAGACAGGCTTGGGAAACGGGAAGACAGGCTTGGGAAACGGGAAGACAGGCTTGGGAAACGGAAAGACAGGCTTGGGAAACGGAAGACAGGCTTGGGAAACGGGAAGACAGGCTTGGGAAACGGGAAGACAGGCTTGGGAAACGGGAAGACAGGCTTGGGAAACGGGAAGACAGGCTTGGGAAACGGGAAGACAGGCTTGGGAAACGGGAAGACAGGCTTGGGAAACGGAAGACAGGCTTGGGAAACGGAAGACAGGCTTGGAAACGGGAAAGACAGGCTTGGGAAACGGGAAGACAGGCTTGGGAAACGGTAAGACAGGCTTGGGAAACGGAAGACAGGCTTGGGAAACGGGAAGACAGGCTTGGGAAACGGGAAGACAGGCTTGGGAAACGGAAGACAGGCTTGGGAAACGGGAAGACAGGCTTGGGAAACGAGGAAGACAGGCTTGGGAAACGGGAAGACAGGCTTGGGAAACGGGAAGACAGGCATGGGAAACGGAAGACAGGCTTGGGAAACGGAAGACAGGCTTGGAAACGGAAAGACAGGCTTGGGAAACGGAAAGACAGGCTTGGGAAACGGAAGACAGGCTTGGGAAACGGGAAGACAGGCTTGGGAAACAGAAGACAGGCTTGGAAACGGAAGACAGGCTTGGGAAACGGAAGACAGGCTTGGGAAACGGGAAGACAGGCTTGGGAAACAGAAGACAGGCTTGGAAACGGGAAGACAGGCTTGGGAAACGGAAGACAGGCTTGGGAAACGGGAAGACAGGCTTGGGAAACGAGAATACAGGCTTGGGAAACGGGAAGACAGGCTTGGGAAACGGGAAGACAGGCTTGGGAAACGGGAAGACAGGCTTGGGAAACGGGAAGACAGGCTTGGGAAACGAGAAGACAGGCTTGGGAAATGGGAAGACAGGCTTGGGAAACGGAGACAGGCTTGGGAAACGGGAAGACAGGCTTGGAAAACGGGAAGACAGGCTTGGGAAACGGAAAGACAGGCTTGGGAAACAGTTGGTTCTTTTTAAAACGCGCCTTCCTAACATCCTTGATCGACTGAAAGTTGTCACTGAACACAGACAAAGATCTCTGCACGTCACATCACTCAACGACATGTCACTGACGCACAGTTTTTTTTTTTACCTTGTTGAGTAAACTAGCGGGGTGACTTATTCCTTCGGTGATATTTCTGTAAGTGGATTTGGGTTTGAGAAGGACCTGCCTAGCATGGACCAGTAGGCCTGCAGCAGTGTTCCTCCTTTCTTATGTTCTTAAGAATGGAGGAACACTACTGGCCCATACTAGGCAGGCTCTTCTCTAAACCAACCATCCCCACCAACCTAATTATCCAACCTTTTAAGAACATAAGAATGGAGAACACTGCAAAAGTCCTACTGGCCCATACAAGACAGGTCCTTATCAAAACCACCCCTACCAAAAACTACCAAGAATTTACTCCCGTACCCACGACACCAATCATACCCAGCCCAAAGCTACCTAAGAATTAGCTTTAATACCTTAGGTACTAATCAAAAGAAGGATACAGGTAGAACATTTATAATTAACAATTTATGTTAGGTAAAAAGTTAATATGTTGGTGGGTATGTTGGTACAGGTGTAGTATGTGGGGGAGAGGTGGTGTGATTAATATACTGGTACAAGTGTGGTATGTGGGGGAGAGGTGGTGTGATTAATATACTGGTACAAGTGTGGTATGTGGGGGAGAGGTGGTGTGATTAATATACTGGTACAAGTGTGGTATGTGGGGGAGAGGTGGTGTGATTAATTTGGTCAAGTGTGCTCATGGCGGAGGGTTTTGATTAAGCCTGGAGCTAAAGGTTAGGGTTAAATAAATGGTCACAAGTGTGATGTGGAATTGTCATTTAAAAATCATGATGGAAACCACACTATCCAACACTGAAACCTGGAGCCTCAAATTTGCACAATAAAATGTCACATAGCTTGCATGTGGCAATATTCTTAGCCAACATAACAATTCATGGGTCAACCACATCCAACATGAAAGAGCCTGCAAATTGCCACTGTATGTAAAACGGCCAGAGAACTCGATAAGTTATAAATTCTATATGCACCAAACACTCTGGGTATCTTTACAGAAGCGGACAAGAGCTCATAATCAAAGACAAAGTAGAGAAGGTTCAGAGAACGATAAGTTATAAATTAGACTTATGCAACACTCGGACTATCGGAAAGTTCGAAAGTGGCTTCATCAGTCAATACAAGTGAAAGGTGTAGGAGAGAAGAGTTTGAGGTAACCAGTCTCGGCTGGGTGTTGAATGTTCATTATAACTGTCGGTCTCTGAACCATTCATCTACATCCTGTCTGACACAGCAACATCTTGGGATCTTGATACAAACGAATTCTTCAACAATTGTCCAACCTTTGGACGAAGACCTACTTCGACTAGTGGATGGTACCACGGTGACCCCGCCTCCTCCTGCTTCGCCTCACCTGACTACAGTATATAAGCCACCTCTAAGGCCCTGTGCTGTAATTCCTAGAAGAATGATGGACTGAACACATCGACTCCAGGCCGAGGGACTGATTACCTCAAACTCTTCCTCTCCTTACACCTTTCTACTTTGTATGGACTGATGAAGCCAGTGTGTGGCGAAACGTTTCCTTAATAAAGATACCCAAGTGTTGCACATGTGTCTAATTTATAAGATCTGAAACTGATAACTCGTCATTCAGAGATCTCTGCTGTTTCTCTACCTTTGTGCTGGCAGATGCTGCTTCAACAGCCTTAGAGAATCTTGCTGTTCTACCTCCGCGCAGGTCAACAATCTCTTCAAAGTCCTCGTACCACCAGGAATGAGCAACCTTTCCTACAACATTCTAGATTTAAGGAACTTGGCATTTTTTCTATACCTCTGTTGCCGATCTCCTGTTGTCTACCACAGCCGGCAGCCAACTCCTTTAAACTGTTTATCTTCATTGGCATTGGTACCTTCAGGAGTTGGATTTCATAATGGTCCTGACCATCATTGACCACATAACGCCATCACTTGCCTCACGTTCCACTTCAGGTATTCCTAGGCGCCTTGCCATACCAACTGCATATTCACACATTCTGTTCATATTACACGCCTTGCCATACCAACTGCATATTCACACATTCTGTTTATATTACACGCCTTGCCATACCAACTGAATATTCACACATTCTGTTCATATTACACGCCTTGCCATACCAACTGAATATTCACACATTCTGTTCATATTACACGCCTTGCCATACCAACTGCATATTCACACATTCTGTTCATATTACACGCCTTGCCATACCAACTGCATATTCACACATTCTGTTCATATTACACGCCTTGCCATACCAATAGCATATTCACACATTCTGTTCATATTACACGCCCTGCCATACCAACTGCATATTACACTTGCTTCATTTCATTTATTTAATTTCTCTATCATTTGTTTCAGTTAGGAAGAGTTCATATTTGTTCTACATTTTTTAGTTTTTGCCATTCAATAAAATGTTTATCCTGTTATTATTTACTTTCCCATTTACTTTCCATGAGGAGGACGGTCCTTTTAAATGCTCTTTAAGGGTCTGAATGGGCCCTTACACCTTCACAAAGACATTCAGGGAACTGGAGCACATGTCAAATTCCCTAGATCAAGAGCCCCTCACCATCATTAAGGAACCTCCCTTAAGGGGTCCTCTAGTATAAACACTTGCTCCCTTACCTTCACGTGTCACTAATTAATGGTCCAAGTCTGACCGAAACGTCGTCAAAAGTTTCACTCTCCTATGTTATCATTCTGTGTTGATTGAAGAAACCTGTCCACGGGCGAAACGTCTCTCTGTATTGTATACCAATAATACTAAATATCTAGGGGTGACACCCGTCACTTATTCAAGCAATTTTCAACTTTAAATGATTAATTTATTTACAGTCTTATAACGTGTCACGAGACCAAACAAAATGAGAAACACATCAAATATTTTTACAGAGTTTCGGTCAATATTTCCAAAATGAATGAAAAATCATTTGAAATTATATTTTTTAAATAATAATGTTAAAGTTTTGATGAATTTGTTCGAAATTTCGTAAATGGATCTTCAGTATGAATTCTGCCATTACGAATTGTTCATTACGCCCCCCAGAGGTTAGTGTGTGCGCCCCCCCGAGGTTAGTGTGTGCACCCCCCAGAGGTTAGTGTGCACCCCCAACAGAGGTTAGTGTGCGCCCCCCAGAGGTTAGTGTGCGCACCCCCAGAGGTTAGTATGTGCGCCCCCAGAGGTTAGTGTGTGCGCCCCCCAGAGGTTAGTGTGTGCGCCCCCCAGAGGTTAGTGTGTGCACCCCCCAGAGGTTAGTGTGTGCACCCCCCAGAGGTTAGTGTGTGCGCACCCCCGGAGGTTACTGTGTGCACCCCCAGAGGTTAGTGTGTGCGCCCCAGAGGTTAGTGTGCGCACCCCCAGAGATTAGTGTGTGCGCCCCCAGAGGTTAGTATGTGCGCTCCCCCAGAGGTTAGTGTGTGCGCCCCAGAGGTTAGTGTGTGCGCCCCCACAGAGGTTAGTGTGTGCGCTCCCCCAGAGGTTAGTGTGTGCGCCCCCAGAGGTTAGTGTGCGACCCCATAGGTTAGTGTGTGCCCCCAGAGGTTAGTGTGTGCTCACCCCCAGAGGTTAGTGTGTGCGCCCCCAGAGGTTAGTGTGTGCGCCCCCAGAGGTTAGTGTGTGCGCTCCCCAGAGGTTAGTGTGTGCGCCCCCAGAGGTTAGTGTGTGCGCCCCCAGAGGTTATGTGTGCGCACCCCCAGGAGTGTGTGCACCCGGAGGTTGTGTGCGCCCCCAGAGGTTAGTGTGCGCACCCCAGAGGTTAGTATGTGCGCCCCCAGAGGTTAGTGTGTGCGCCCCCAGAGGTTAGTGTGTGCCCCCCAGAGGTTAGTGTGCGACCCCCAGAGGTTAGTGTGTGCGCCCCCAGAGGTTAGTGTGCTCACCCCCAGAGGTTAGTGTGTGCCCCCAGAGGTTAGTGTGCGCCCCCAGAGGTTAGTGTGTGCGCCCCCCCAGAGGTTAGTGTGTGCGCCCCCCAGAGGTTAGTGTGTGCGCCCCTCAGAGATTAGTGTGTGCGCCCCCCCGGAGGTTAGTGTGTGCGCCCCCCGATATAAACGCGTGGAGAACACTGCTTCACATCTTCCCCCACCAACACCACCCACAGGAATTTTTCCCCGCCAACACCTTCAATATATAGGAATCTTACTCCACAAGCAACTACCACAGGGAACTTTCCCCACAACACCTATAAAAATATTTCCCCACCAAAATCCTCTATAGGAAGACTTTCCCGCCAGCACCCCAACAGAGATAATTCCCCGTGAACACCCTCTACAGAGACATTTCCCCGCCAACACCCCAACAGATATTTCCCCACCAACGCCCTCCGTGGGGATAAATTTACATATCCAGGGCTTTTTCCCGTATAAAGTATTTAATTTCCTGGGTGGAGTCTCGGCCCAGCGTTTTGATTCAATGGAATAATGTTAAGGAGTTTAGGATTCTTATATGAGGGCGCGTGCGACACAACCAACCTGCTGGCTGGCGAGGGAGGCAGGGGTGAGAGGCGGTTACTGAGGGGCGGGAGGGAAGGTGGGAGGCAGTTACTGAGGGGCGGGAGGGAAGGTGGGAGGCAGTTACTGAGGGGCGGGAGGGAAGGTGGGAGGTTGGCTCGGGGGAATGGAAGTGATGGAGTAGAAGGAGAAAGAAAGGTGAGAGGGAGGAAGGTAGCGTAAAAAGGGAGGGGATGAGAAGGGAGCAAGGGAGGGAGATGAAAAGAGGTCAGAATATAGGAAAGTAGAGAAGGAGGAAGGTAGGAAATGACAGTGGTCAGGAATATAGGGAGGAGTGAGGGAGTGAACAACTGAGAAGATTGTGTGAGGGAGGGACAAAAGAATAAAGGAAAAGCGGGAGGTGGAAAGAGGAGAGAAAAATACTTTCTTAGAATTATTAACCCTGGAGAACTATTACCCCCGGAGAATTACTAAACAGGGAAGACTATTGCCCCCGGGGACTTACTAAACATGGAGGACTATTACCCGGATTATTATTAACGCAAGCCTATGATACTATTCAGGTCACTGTTGTGCACTAACTGTCCCTTTCAAGGCAGGCGAAACTGTTGAACTGAAAAATGTTCAGAGAAGCTTCACAGGTCGTATAATCTCAGTCTAGCACCTACTGTAAAGTACTGAGAGCGCTTGAAGTCCCTAGAAATGTACTCCTTAGAACACAGGTGACAAAGCTGTCAAAATCTACACCTGCAAGATAGTGGAGGCATTTGTTCCAAATCTAAACACTAAAATTACTTGTGAAAATGAGAGGCTTGGCAGACAGTGCAGGGTACCTCCGATGAAAAGTAGGGGAGCAATGAGTACACAGAGAGAACTCCATAAGTGTAAAGGGACCACGACTCTTCAACACCCTCCTTTCAAGCATATGGGGGATTACCAACACACTCTTGCTGTCTCCACGAGGGAACTCGTCAGATTCCTCACAACAGTTCTTGATAAATTGTGTTGGAATAACTACGGCAGGCGCTAACAGGAGGCCTGGTCTGGCCTGAGGCCGGAGGTCACCGCCCCCGCGGTGACCTCCGGAAGTGACTCCAGGATAACCCAAGAAAGCCAATCAATGTGCCTTGACTTTCTTGGGTTATCCTTCTCAGTGTGCCACAACAACAGTTGACTAATACCCAGGTACCTACTTACCGCGAGGTAAACAGGAGCAAATGATGTAAGGAGACTTGTACAGATGTATCTCACAGACCGGGGATCGAACGAAGGTACTTTTGGTCGTAAGTCTAACATACTACTTCGGAGTTTTGCTTAGTAAAATATTTTACTGTGATAATTTGAGCATCTACTCTGTGCTTACCTATTTGTAGTTACTGGAGGTCGAGTCTCAGCACCTGCTGCGCCTGCCAACATCATTGTAACCATTCTTAAAAGAATGTTGCGCAGCTGCAAGACGTGGTAGTAGTCTCACTGCATATGCAACACGAACTTTATGTTTATTGGATGATACTATATTTGTCAGGAAACAGGACAAGTACTTTATGACTCGAGTCTGAGTCACATGAGAACCCGATAACTAGAGCGTTTGGTCATATGACCGATGCCTTTCCCTGGCTTACCGGTCCACCCCTTTAGAAACTAAAGAGAACACCAGGTTAGGTAGATTTTTCACAATTATCATCGAGATTGTGAAAATGCTTTAACGAAATTTTATCGTTCGCTCCGTACTGCCAGACGTAAGCCACCTGTCTTTTAAGTTTTGTTATTGTGTTCACACTGAAAAAGGTTAATATACATTAATCTAGCCCAAACTAACTGAAAATAATAAAAAACTATTGAAATCTCAAGCATGACTAAATGCTGGCAAGGCAATTAGTATCAACCTGGCTGCCCTAATTACAGGACTGATTAGCATATGGTACTGTCTAAGAGGAGACGACCAGGTCATTAAGAGCAACCTGACAAGAGTGTTAGGCTATATAAACCATTTTTAACATGGAAAAGACATGTTATATATTGTTTGTTCATTCGTCAGCGAAAAATTTCGTATGAGGGTCTTCATTAGCAGGTCCGTAACAGCAGCACTTAGGCCGGGAACAGTAACACGTGTTAATGACACTGCTAGCCAAGAATCATTTTAATATTTAATAAAGCAACAGTAATAATAATAATAATAATAATAATAATAATAATAATAATAATAATAATAATAATCATTAAAGGATTCTCTAATACAAGTGTCTTCATTTCCGCTTGTTGGCTTTTGTTAGTGTGTATGAGGAAGACAGTGTGTGAATGGACAGGTGAAGGTAGCACTATGGTGGGTCAGGGCAGCACTATGGTGGGTCAGGGCAGCACTATGGTGGGTCAGGGCAGCACTATGGTGGGTCAGGGCAGCACTATGGTGGGTCAGGGCAGCAGCGACCCCTGGCTTAACTATACTAAGAGTTCATGTATCTGACTGAAGAGCCAGGAAAACAAGAGCATGGTTTAGACCAGCTTTCTGTAGAGAGCTTGATTTAAAACATCAGAATGATACTGAAGCTTCATGGAGGAGCCAGTATCGTTGGGTGAAGAATTAGACACGTGCAACATCTGGGTATCTTTGTTTGTAGACGTTTCGCCCTCCAGTGGCTTTATCAATACAAATTCAATGGCATAATGGGAAGACTGTAGAACTACATACAAAAGACGAAGTAATCAGTCCATCAGCCTTGGACTTGGTGAAAGCTGAGGGACTGATTACCTCGTCTTTTGTATATAGTTCTACAGTCTTCCCATTATGTCAATGAATTTGTATTGATAAAGCCACTGAGGGCGAAACGTCTACAATAAAGATACCCAGATGTTGCACATGTGTCTAATTTTCAATCTTGTCAGTACTGTACTATTCATGTACAGTATAGTAGGGTCATGTAGAGAACTCACCTTGAGAGCCCTTTAAAGACTGTCGTCTGAAGAGGGTCTTTAAAAATTACTCTCATTTTTTCCCTTGAAGATTTCTTTGTTCAAGAAACCGGACCTAACCACTACTCTCTTGAATGAAACATGATTACCATCTGTTCCACAGATGCTGTATGATCCTTATGGGTTTAGCACCTCTTAAATATAATAATAATAGTATTCGTATATCCAAGAGTACGTTTTATATAATGTATTTTGGTGTTTATCTTCATTTCCCTGACAATCCAGTCTTTCTGCCTAGATTTCTATACCAGACGTGCACAACACACATTGTGTAGACGTCCATACATATCCTGGATGCACAGCACACATGTAGAGGTGCACACGTAGTCTGGGTGTACAAGACATTGTGGTGAGGTGCACACGAAGTTTAGTAAGTGTGAATTACCACATACAGGAATGTGGCATTTATTACCATCCTTCTCAGCATACCTTTCTCTCCTCCACTCCCCTCTCTCCTTCACTCCCTCTATCCTACCCCTTGCTATCCCTACTTTTCTATTTCTTATAACCAACTTTCTTCCCCTCCCAGCTTGCCCTTGTCTCCCCAAAACCCCCTCATGTGGGGTAGACACCTCCTCTCTAGCAGCAGTCTTCAGGTAGAAGGCTCTTAGTTGAATTACCTCATGTCAGTGAGGATAATTAGGCAGAATATCGCGGTCATAATCGTATTACCCCACGGCCCACACACGCGCCCTCAACTCCTCTCCCCATTTTTAATGCAATTTTTCCCTAAAATCAATAATTAAAGACAAAAAGCAACTGCTAAGTTAGTTCAGCATCATTCTTGTATTACACAAATATGGTTGTATTTTGAGTAAGATACTTGTGCAACAGTTAAGTTGCACATGTGTTGCTCACTTGATAATTTAGACACATGTGCAACACTTGCGTATCTCAGTCAAGATGCCCAAGTGTTGCACATGTGTCTTATTCATGAGTGTTGCACATGTGTCTTAGTCCTCAGTGTTGCACATGTGTCTTATTCATCAGTGTTGCACATGTCTTATTCATCAGTGTTGCATATGTTTCTTATTCATCAGTGTTGCACATGTGTCTTATTCATCAGTGTTGCACATGTCTTATTCATGAGTGTTGCACATGTGTCTTATTCATGAGTGTTACACATGTGTCTTACTCATGAGTGTTGCACATGTGTCTTATTCATGAGTGTTGCACATGTCTTAGTCATCAGTGTTGCACATGTGTCTTATTCATCAGTGTTGCACATGTGTCTTATTCATCAGTGTTGCACATGTGTCTTATTCATCAGTGTTGCACATGTGTCTTATTCATCAGTGTTGCACATGTGTCTTACTCATCAGTGTTGCACATGTGTATTATTCATCAGTGTTGCACATGTGTCTTATTCATGAGCGTTGCACATGTGTCTTATTCATGAGTGTTGCACATGTCTTATTCATGAGTGTTGCACATGTGTCTTATTCATGAGTGTTACACATGTGTCTTATTCATGAGTGTTGCACATGTGTCTTATTCATGAGTGTTGCACATGTGTCTTAGTCATCAGTGTTGCACATGTCTTATTCATGAGTGTTGCACATGTGTCTTATTCATGAGTGCTGCACATGTATCTTATTCATCAGCGTTGCACATGTGCCTTACTCATCAGTGTTGCACATGTGTATTATTCATCAGTGTTGCACATGAGTCTTATTCATCAGTGTTGTACATGTGTCTTATTCATCAGTGTTGCGCATGTGTTTTATTCATCAATGTTGCATATGTCTTATTCATCAGTGTTGCATATGTCTTATTCATCAGTGTTGCACATGTATCTTATTCATCAATGTTGCACATGTTTCTTATTCATCAGTGTTGCACATGTGTCTTATTCATCAGTGTTGCACATGTGTCTTATTCATCAGTGTTGCACATGTGTCTTATTCATCAGTGTTGCATGTTTCTTATTCATCAGTGTTGCACATGTGTCTTATTCATCAGAGTTGCACATGTGTTTTATTCATCAGTGTTGCAAATGTGTCTTATTCATCAATGTTGCACATGTGTCTTATTCATCAGTGTTGCACATGTGTCTTATTCATCAGTGTTGCATATGTTTCTTATTCATCAGTGTTGCACATGTGTCTTATTCATCAGTGCTGCACATGTGTCTTATTAATCAGTGTTGCACATGTGTCTTATTCATCAGTGCTGCACATGTGTCTTATTCATCAGTGTTGCATATGTGTCTTATTCATCAGTGTTGCACATGTGTCTTATTCATCAATGTTGCACATGTGTCTTATTCATCAGTGTTGCACATGTGTCTTATTCATCAGTGTTGCATATGTTTCTTATTCATCAGTGTTGCACATTTGTCTTATTCATCAGTGCTGCGCATGTGTCTTATTCATCAGTGTTACACATGTGTCTTATTCATCAGTGCTGCACATGTGTCTTATTCATCAGTGTTGCACATGTGTCTTATTCATCAGTGCTGCACATGTGTCTTATTCATCAGTGTTACACATGTGTCTTATTCATCAGTGCTGCACATGTGTCTTATTCATCAGTGCTGCACATGTGTCTTATTCATCAGTGTTGCACATGTGTCTAATTCATCAGTGTTACACATGTGTCTTATTCATCAGTGTTGCACATGTCTTATTCATCAGTGTTACACATGTGTCTTATTCATCAGTGCTGCACATGTGTCTTATTCATCAGTGTTGCACATGTGTCTTATTCATCAGTGCTGCACATGTGTCTTATTCATCAGTTTTACACATGTGTCTTATTCATCAGTGTTGCACATGTGTCTTATTCATCAGTGCTGCACATGTGTCTTATTCATCAGTGTTGCACATGTGTCTTATTCATCAGTGCTGCACATGTGTCTTATTCATCAGTGTTGCACATGTGTCTAATTCATCAAATTGTCGGTTCTCTGAACCATTATTCTACGCTCATTTACTTGTTGGTATAAACCTCGGTATCTGATACCGACAGACTGGTTTAAAAGACACGTAAGTAAACACTAGGACATATTAGAAGACGTTTCGGTCCTGGGACATTGATCACTTCCAACACAGAAATTATACTGCCATTTTAATCTCTGTATGTTAGAAGTAATCAAGGTCTCAGGACCGAAACATTTAGTATAATCCTAGTGTTTACTTGCGTGTATTTTAAATCCAGTTATTGGTATTGAATACCATTATTATAACGTTTTTATTTGAGAACACACAGTAACCTCTCTTATAAAGTTCCTTTATATAGTGATTTTTTTTTGTGAGCGCGACTGAAAAAAAGCGTAAAGAACAAAAAGTAACAATACCTTGACTGGAACAATACATAAATAACCCGCAATACCTTGACTGGAACAATACATAAATAACCCGCAATACCTTGACTGGAACAATACATAAATAACCCACACTTAGGAGATTTGTAAATGGTGTAAGTCTGACCGAAACGTCGTTATAAACCTGTGTCTAAGTGCGGGTTGTGTAAAAAAAAAGCGTATCTAAAATTAAGTAGCGAATACTATAAGGGCGTTTCCACGTCCAATTCAAGTTTCTTCAGATCACTGAGACTCATAACATCTCTAGGTGATCCTGGGCCGAGCAGACAAGGCCATCAGGTGAACTGTTATTCTGAAGCACCTTCTAGGTGAACCTCGTCTACGGTGCCCCTTGCCCTGGTGGGTAAACCTCTCGCTTCACAGGGCGAGGGTCTGGGTTCGATTCCCAGCGAGGGTAGAAACATTGAGCGTGTTTCTTTACACCGGTTGTCTATGTTCACCCATCAGTAAAATGGGTACCTGGGTGTTAGTGGACTGGTGTGGGTCGCATCCTGAGACAAAACTGACATAATTTGCGGGAAATGCTCAGCATAACAAGGGGCTTTCTGTAGTAGTATGTCATTGATGTCAGCTATGGTCTGTATACCTTGTACATGTACTTGTAGAAATAAAGATATTATTATTATTAGTTTTATTTTATTTTTTATTAACACATCGGTCGATTCCCACCAAGGTAGGGTGACCACCAAGGCAGAGTGGCCACCAAGGCAGGGTGGCCACCAAGGCAGGGTGACCACCAAGGCAGGGTGACCACCAAGGCAGGGTGGCCACCAAGGCAGGGTGACCACCAAGGCAGGGTGACCACCAAGGCAGGGTGACCACCAAGGCAGGGTGGCCACCAAGGCAGGGTGACCACCAAGGCAGGGTGACCACCAAGGCAGGGTGACCACCAAGGCAGGGTGACCACCAAGGCAGGGTGGCCACCAAGGCAGGGTGACCACCAAGGCAGGGTGGCCACCAAGGCAGGGTGACCACCAAGGCAGGGTGACCACCAAGGCAGGGTGACCACCAAGGCAGGGTGGCCACCAAGGCAGGGTGGCCACCAAGGCAGGGTGGCCACCAGGCAGGTGACCACCAAGGCAGGGTGACCACCAAGGCAGGGTGACCACCAAGGCAGGGTGACCACCAAGGCAGGGTGGCCACCAAGGCAGGGTGGCCACCAAGGCAGGGTGGCCACCAAGGCAGGGTGGCCACCAAGGCAGGGTGGCCACCAAGGCAGGGTGGCCACCAAGGCAGGGTGGCCACCAAGGCAGGGTGACCACCAAGGCAGGGTGACCACCAAGGCAGGGTGACCACCAAGGCAGGGTGACCACCAAGGCAGGGTGACCACCAAGGCAGGGTGACCACCAAGGCAGGGTGACCACCAAGGCAGGGTGACCACCAGCAGGTGGCACCAGGCAGGTGACCACCAAGGCAGGGTGACCACCAAGGCAGGGTGGCCACCAAGGCAGGGTGACCACCAAGGCAGGGTGGCCACCAAGGCAGGGTGACATTATATGAAAATTGTAGAAACATGTTTCTACAGTTTTCATAGTATGTACATGTATTGATAAAGCCACTGGAGGGCGAAACGTCTACAAGTAGATACCCGGATGTTGCGCAAGTGTTTTGTTCTTCCTGTAATGGATTGATGTAAGGAAAACATTGCGACTGATAAAGCTCCTAGTGAGCGAAACATTGGCTTGATATAGATCCTAGTGAGCGAAACATTGGCTTGATATAGATCCTAGTGAGCAAAACACAGTTTAATTAAGCTCCTTGTGAGCGAAACACCGGACTTACAAAACTCCTGATGAGACTGATATAGCTTCTGGTGAGAAAAACATTGAATTGATAAGTCTTCTAGTAAGAGAAACGTAGCCTAATGAAAGCTTTCCAGCATAGCACACAGGTGACTTGCAGCTTACTGGTAAAGGTAAGTTTTGTCAGGAAACAGGACAAGTGTTTCCTGACGCTGGTCTTAGTCACATGATGACCCACAGCTGGAGCTTTTGGTCATCTGACCGAGGCCTCCCGTTGGCTTACCCCTCAACCCCTTTAAAAAATATTATTGTATATACTGGTAAAACATTCAGCTCACAATCGATAGGGTCTAAGTTCGATTACAAGGCGAGACGCATATCCAGGCTTCCTATTACCTACTATCCATGTTCAACTACCACAATATAGACACCTAGGTGTTAGTTGACTATTGTGGGGTCGCATCCTTGACAAGGTGAGATGTATGAGCCAAGGTGAGATGTATGAACCAAGGTGAGATGTATGAGCCAAGGTGAGATGTATGAACCAAGGTGAGATGTATGAGCCAAGGTGAGATGTATGAACCAAGGTGAGGTGTATGAACCAAGGTGAGATGTATGAACCAAGGTGAGATGTATGAACCAAGGTGAGATGTATGAACCAAGGTGAGATGTATGAGCCAAGGTGAGATGTATGAGCCAAGGTGAGGTGTATGAACCAAGGTGAGATGTATGAACCAAGGTGAGATGTATGAACCAAGGTGAGATGTATGAACCAAGGTGAGATGTATGAACCAAGGTGAGATGTATGAACCAAGGTGAGATGTATGAGCCAAGGTGAGATGTATGAACCAAGGTGAGGTGTATGAACCAAGGTGAGATGTATGAACCAAGGTGAGATGTATGAACCAAGGTGAGGAGTATGAGCCAAGGTGAGATGTATGAGCCAAGGTGAGGTGTATGAACCAAGGTGAGATGTATGAGCCAAGGTGAGATGTATGAACCAAGGTGAGATGTATGAACCAAGGTGAGATGTATGAGCCAAGGTGAGATGTATGAACCAAGGTGAGTGTATGAACCAAGGTGAGTGTATGAACCAAGGTGAGATGTATGAACCAAGGTGAGATGTATGAACCAAGGTGAGATGTATGAACCAAGGTGAGATGTATGACCAAGGTGAGATGTATGAACCAAGGTGAGGGTATGAACCAAGGTGAGATGTATGAGCCAAGGTGAGGTGTATGAACCAAGGTGAGATGTATGAGCCAAGGTGAGATGTATGAACCAAGGTGAGGTGTATGAGCCAAGGTGAGGTGTATGAACCAAGGTGAGATGTATGAACCAAGGTGAGATGTATGAACCAAGGTGAGATGATGAGCCAGGTGAGATGTAGAACCAAGGTGAGATGTAGACAAGTAAATGAACCAAGGTGAGATGTATGAACCAAGGTGAGATGTATGAACCAAGGTGAGATGTATGAACCAAGGTGAGATGTATGAGCCAAGGTGAGATGTATGAACCAAGGTGAGGTGTATGAACCAAGGTGAGATGTATGAACCAAGGTGAGATGTATGAACCAAGGTGAGATGTATGAGCCAAGGTGAGATGTATGAACCAAGGTGAGGTGTATGAGCCAAGGTGAGGTGTATGAACCAAGGTGAGACGTATGAACCAAGGTGAGATGTATGAACCAAGGTGAGATGTATGAGCCAAGGTGAGATGTATGAACCAAGGTGAGATGTATGAGCCAAGGTAGAGATGTATGACCAAGGTGAGATGTATGACCAAGGTGAGATGTAGAACCAAGGTGAGATGTATGAACCAAGGTGAGATGTATGAGCCAAGGTGAGATGTATGAGCCAAGGTGAGGTGTATGAACCAAGGTGAGATGTATGAGTCAAGGTGAGATGTATGAACCAAGGTGAGGTGATGACCAAGGTGAGAGTGTATGAACCAAGGTGAGATGTATGAACCAAGGTGAGATGTATGAACCAAGGTGAGATGTATGAACCAAGGTGAGATGTATGAACCAAGGTGAGGTGTATGAACCAAGGTGAGATGTATGAACCAGGTGAGATGTATGACCAAGGTGAGATGTATGAACCAAGGTGAGTGTATGACCAAGGTGAGATGTATGAACCAAGGTGAGATGTATGAACCAAGGTGAGATGTATGACCAAGGTGAGATGTATGAACCAAGGTGAGTGTATGACCAAGGTGAGATGTATGAGCCAAGGTGAGGTGTATGAACCAAGGTGAGAGTGTATGAGACCAAGGTGAGGTGTATGAACCAAGGTGAGTGTATGAACCAAGGTGAGATGTATGAACCAAGGTGAGATGTATGACCAAGGTGAGTGTATGAACCAAGGTGAGTGTTGAACCAAGGTGAGATGTATGAGCCAAGGTGAGTGTATGAACCAAGGTGAGATGTATGAACCAAGGTGAGTGTATGAACCAAGGTGAGATGTATGAACCAAGGTGAGTGTATGAACCAAGGTGAGATGTATGAACCAAGGTGAGATGTATGAACCAAGGTGAGATGTATGAACCAAGGTGAGATGTATGAACCAAGGTGAGATGTATGAACCAAGGTGAGATGTATGAACCAAGGTGAGATGTATGAACCAAGGTGAGATGTATGAACCAAGGTGAGGTGTATGAACCAAGGTGAGATGTATGAGCCAAGGTGAGATGTATGAGCCAAGGTGAGGTGTATGAACCAAGGTGAGATGTATGAGCCAAGGTGAGATGTATGAACCAAGGTGAGATGTATGAGCCAAGGTGAAGTGTATGAACCAAGGTGAGATGTATGAACCAAGGTGAGATGTATGAACCAAGGTGAGATGTATGAACCAAGGTGAGATGTATGAACCAAGGTGAGATGTATGAACCAAGGTGAGATGTATGAACCAAGGTGAGATGTATGAGCCAAGGTGAGATGTATGAGCCAAGGTGAGGTGTATGAACCAAGGTGAGATGTATGAGCCAAGGTGAGGTGTATGAACCAAGGTGAGATGTATGAGCCAAGGTGAGATGTATGAGCCAAGGTGAGGTGTATGAACCAAGGTGAGATGTATGAGCCAAGGTGAGGTGTATGAACCAAGGTGAGGTGTATGAACCAAGGTGAGGTGTATGAACCAAGGTGAGGTGTATGAACCAAGGTGAGATGTATGAGCCAAGATGAGATGTATGAACCAAGGTGAGATGTATGAACCAAGGTGAGATGTATGAGACCTACTGATTCCTAGAGTGACGACAAACAAAGACAGGGACAACAAAGACAAGGATAAACAACAAAGATAGGGACGACAACAAAGACTAGAATAAACAACAAAGATAGGGACGACAACAAAGACTAGAATAAACAACAAAGATAGGGACGACAACAAAGACTAGAATAAACAACAAAGATAGGGACGACAACAAAGACTAGAATAAACAACAAAGATAGGGACGACAACAAAGACAAGGTTAAACAACAAAGATAGGGACGACAACAAAGACAAGGTTAAACAACAAAGATAGGGACGACAACAAAGACAAGGATAAACAACAAAGATAGGGACGACAACAAAAACAAGGATATACAACAAAGATAGGGACGACAACAAAGACAAGAATAAACAACAAAGATAGGGACGACAACAAAGACAAGGATAAACAACAAAGATAGGGACGATAACAAAGACAAGAATAAACAACAAAGATAGGGACGAAAACAAAGACGAGGATGAAGGGCCAGGAAGAAAAAAAAACAAGAGTTTTTTAGATTTTTCGAAAAGTTGTCTAAGTTTGTGTGGCATCAATTTTGTTGCAGAGTTGATGGAAGAAGTTGATGCAAGATGCTCCCCACGTGTGATCAACATCTCTCCCATGTTGATGCTGGCTTGTACATGTTATCCTGGCCCGGACCAGGAGCACATCCCTACCAGACAAAGCCCCTCTTGTGTGTGTCACGCTCTATCTTCCTTCTGAAGGAAGCATGTATCCTTTGAAGCATGTGTGTTTTGAAGGGAAGCATGTGTCTTCTGAAGAATGCATGTGTCTTCTGAATTAAGTATGTGTCTTCTGAAGGAAGCATGTACCTTCTGAAGGAAGCATGTGTCTTCTGAAGGAAGCATGTGTCTTCTCATGGTAGCATGTATCTTCTGAAGGCAGCATGTGTCTTTTATGAGGCTGTTGTTTAATACTGTCCATCAAATTTAATGTACTGAACACATCGACTCCAGACTGAGGGACTGACTACCTCAAAATTCTCCTCATATTCCATCTTTCTCTGTACTGGACTGAAGAAACCACTGGTGGGCGAAACGTTTCCAGAAATAAAGATACCCAAGTGTTGCACAAGTGTCCCATTTATCAGTTTTCTAAACTATTTATTCTTACACACACACACACACCCACACACCCACCCACACACACACCCACACACACACACACACACACCACACCACACACACACACACCACACACCCACACACACACACACTAACACACACACACACCCACCCACCCACACCCACACACACACACACACACACACATACACACACAACTAACACACACACACACACACACACCCACACACACACGCACACACACACTAACACACACACACCACACCCACACACACACACACACATACACACACAACTAACACACACATTTATGTAAGGGCCAAGACTGGTCAAGAGTACCAGTATACGAAAGGATTTTAATTAAATTATTGGTAATTTTAAGCTCCTCAATTTGTTCATGTCTCATATATTTAAAATACAATTAATTAATTTATTAATTATTTTATGACAGGGAATTACTATATCGTGAGTAAGTCTGTAACAGTCTCCATAAGACAAGTCTAAAAGCCCCACACCGAGCCTGCACCAGATCAGAACTAGACCAGGTAGGCACCAGTTTTAGTCTACACAGCCTACATCAGTTCTAGACTAAATTAAGGCTTCAGCAGAATGATTGTTATCCTAGGATCCTAGACTCAGGCGAATCACTGGTATCCTTGGATCCTAGACTCAGGCGAATCACTGGTATCCTTGGATCCTAGACTCAGGCGAATCACTGGTATCCTTGGATCCTAGACTCAGTCGAATCACTGGTATCCTTGGATCCTAGACTCAGGCGAATCACTGGTATCCTAGGATCCTAGCCTCAGGCGAATCAATGGTATCCTTGGATCCTAGACTCAGGCGAATCACTGGTATCCTTGGATCCTAGACTCAGGCGAATCACTGGTATCCTAGGATCCTAGCCTCATGCGAATCACTGGTATCCTTGGATCCTAGACTCAGGCGAATCACTGGTATCCTTGGATCCTAGACTCAGGCGAATCACTGGTATCATAGGATCCTAGACTCAGGTGAATCACTGGTATCCTTGGATCCTAGACTCAGGCAAATCACTGGTATCCTAGGATCCTAGCCTCAGGCGAATCACTGGTATCCTAGGATCCTAGACTCAGGCGAATCACTGGTATCCTTGGATCCTAGACTCAGGCGAATCACTGGTATCCTTGGATCCTAGACTCAGGCGAATCACTGGTATCCTTGGATCCTAGACTCAGGCGAATCACTGGTATCCTTGGATCCTAGACTCAGGCGAATCACTGGTATCCTTGGATCCTAGACTCAGGCGAATCACTAGTATCCTTGGATCCTAGACTCAGGCGAATCACTGGTATCCTAGGATCCTAGCCTCAAGCGAATCACTCTTATCCTAGGATCCTAGACTCAGGCGAATCACTGGTATCCTAGGATCCTAGCCTCAAGCGAATCACTGGTATCCTAGGATCTTAGCCTCAAGCGAATCACTGGTATCCTTGGATCCTAGACTCAGGCGAATCACTGGTATCCTTGGATTCTAGACTCAGGCGAATCACTCGTATCCTTGGATTCTAGACTCAGGCGAATCACTGGTATCCTTGGATCCTAGACTCAGGCGAATCACTGGTATCCTAGGATCCTAGCCTCAAGCGAATCACTGGTATCCTAGGATCCTAGACTCAGGCGAATCACTGGTATCCTAGGATCCTAGCCTCAAGCGAATCACTGGTATCCTTGGATCCTAGACTCAGGCGAATCACTGGTATACTAGGATCCTAGCCTCAAGCGAATCACTGGTATCCTAGGATCCTAGACTCAGGCGAATCACTGGTATCCTTGGATCCTAGACTCAGGCGAATCACTGGTATCCTAGGATCCTAGCCTCAAGCGAATCACTGGTATCCTAGGAACCTAGACTTAGGCGAATCCCTGGTATCCTAGGAGCCTAGACTTAGGCGAATCACTGGTATCCTAGGATCCTAGCCTCAGGCGAATCACTGGTATCCTTGGATCCTAGACTCAGGCGAATCACTGGTATCCTTGGATCCTAGACTCAGGCGAATCACTGGTATCCTTGGATCCTAGACTCAGGCGAATCACTGGTATCCTTGGATCCTAGACTCA
Organism: Cherax destructor; assembly: GCA_009830355.1. Classification (NCBI taxonomy): domain Eukaryota; kingdom Metazoa; phylum Arthropoda; class Malacostraca; order Decapoda; family Parastacidae; genus Cherax; species Cherax destructor. Next base: position 219,147 of record WNWK01000808.1, read on the forward strand.
GGCGAATCATTGGTATCCTTGGATCCTAGACTCAGGCGAATCACTGGTATCCTTGGATCCTAGACTCAGGCGAATCACTGGTATCCTTGGATCCTAGACTCAGGCGAATCATTGGTATCCTTGGATCCTAGACATCAGCAGGATGATTCGTAAGATTTTTTTTTAACTAATACTGTACAATAAATAAGAACTTTGGGAATCTGAATGCTTCAATAACGCCAAGATTCTTGAGTCCTAGATTGTTGCAGGATAAAGATTCTTGGAACTTGGATTACTGCAGGATAAAGATTCTTGGAACTTGGATTACTGCAGGATAAAGTCTTGGAACTTGGATTACTGCAGGATAAAGATTCTTGGAACTTGGATTACTGCAGGATAAAGATTCTTGGAACTTGGATTACTGCAGGATAAAGATTCTTGGAACTTGGATTACTGCAGGATAAAGATTCTTGGAACTTGGATTACTGCAGGATAAAGATTCTTGGAACTTAGATTACTGCAGGATAAAGTCTTGGAACTTGGATTACTGTAGGATAAAAATTCTTGGAACTTGGATTACTGCAGGATAAAGAGTCTTGGAACTTGGATTACTGCAGGATAAAGAGTCTTGGAACTTGGATTACTGTAGGATAAAGATTCTTGGAACTTGGATTACTGCAGGATAAATATTCTTGGAACTTGGATTACTGCAAGATAAAGTCTTGGAACTTGGATTACTGTAGGATAAAGATTCTTGGAACTTGGATTACTGCAGGATAAAGATCCTTGGAACTTGGATTACTGCAGGATAAATATTCTTGGAACTTGGATTACTGCAAGATAAAGTCTTGGAACTTGGATTACTGCAGGATAAAGAGTCTTGGAACTTGGATTACTGCAGGATAAAGAGTCTTGGAACTTGGATTACTGCAGGATAAAGTCTTGGAACTTGGATTACTGTAGGATAGAGATTCTTTGGAACTTGGATTACTGCAGGATAAAGATCCTTGGAACTTGGATTACTGCAGGATAAAGTCTTGGAACTTGGATTACTGCAGGATAAAGAGTCTTGTAACTTGGATTACTGCAGGATAAAGAGTCTTGGAACTTCGATTACTGCAGGATAAAGTCTTGGAACTTCGATTACTGTAGGATAAAGATTCATGGAACTTGGATTACTGCAGGATAAAGATCCTTGGAACTTGGATTACTGCAGGATAAAGTCTTGGAACTTCGATTACTGCAGGATAAAGAGTCTTGGAACTTGGATTACTGCAGGGTAAAGATCCTTGGAACTTGGATTACTGCAGGATAAAGTCTTGGAACTTGGATTACTGCAGGATAAAGAGTCTTGGAACTTGGATTACTGCAGGATAAAGATTCTTGGAACTTGGATTACTGCAGGATAAAGATTCTTGGAACTTGGATTACTGCAGGATAAAATCTTGGAACTTGGATTACTGTAGGATAAAGATTCTTGGAACTTGGATTACTGCAGGATAAAGATCCTTGGAACTTGGATTACTGCAGGATAAAGTCTTGGAACTTGGATTACTGCAGGATAAAGTCTTGGAACTTGGATTACTGCAGGATAAAGAGTCTTGGAACTTCGATTACTGCAGGATAAAGAGTCTTGGAACTTCGATTACTGTAGGATAAAGATTCTTGGAACTTGGATTACTGCAGGATAAAGATCCTTGGAACTTGGATTACTGCAGGATAAAGTCTTGGAACTTCGATTATTGCAGGATAAAGATTCTTGGAACTTGGATTACTGCAGGGTAAAGATCCTTGGAACTTGGATTACTGCAGGATAAAGTCTTGGAACTTGGATTACTGCAGGATAAAGAGTCTTGGAACTTGGATTACTGCAGGATAAAGATTCTTGGAACTTGGATTACTGCAGGATAAAGAATCTTGGAACTTGGATTACTGCAGGATAAAGATTCTTGGAACTTGGATTACTGCAGGATAAAGTCTTGGAACTTGGATTACTGCAGGATGAATAAAGATCCTCGAGTTTTTTATGTTGTAGGATAATATACTTGTGGGGTTTACTACTGAAGGATAAGATCCTTCTGTCGTAGACTCCAACGGGTCAAATAAGATCCTTGGGACCATGGACTGCAGTAACAGCATTGTGAGAAGATAATGTCATTAGGGTGTTATCAGCGCCTAATTACCACCAGGTGCAGCCAGCTGACGCAAAACCATCACCTCAGGAGCACATTTAAATCTGATTTACTCCTTGATGAGAGCTGCTCACCTATTCGTCCATAGGGTCTGTCTGTCGGGACTTAAGACCATCATTGACAGCCTTAATAAATCCCGACGCATGTCACTTTCTCGCCCCAAAGTCCCTCTTCTGAGGATAGTTAGTGACAATGTTGCATCCAACTATTGCCATAATTTTGTTTGGTAGATCAATTAAGCTAACTTAAGCTAGCCTGGGAAATCTTGCTCTGTTTATGTTAGCAACAGCAAGTGTGGGAGACCGTGTGGTGGGGGAGAAGAGCTGTTGGAGTGGTCGTCGTCACCGACACACCAACACAGGATCTACAACACTCATACAGGATCTACAACACTGCCACAATATAATGTCTCATCAGTTGCACTTGAGTCTAAACAATAATGTAATGAATAAGTTATATTTACAAACAGAGGTCATACAATAAATCTCAAAGCTCAAGGTTTATCATAATTACGTATAATCTTGAGGTTTATAATGTAATTTAAACAGGCGAAAGCTTTACAATTATAATTATTTTTTATTCTTCTAAATGTTCAATTACAATTTCTAATAGAATTGTAATTAATTACATTTAGTTTCAGTTACAGGGAAAATCTGGGGAAGAAATCTGGATGTTAATGTAAGAACTGTCTATAAATAGCTCAGAGAACCGACACGTTGATGAATTAGACACATGTGCAACACTTGGGTGTCTCTATTGAAGAAACGTTTCGCCCCACAGTGGCTTCATCAGTCCAACACAAAGAAGAATCGTTAAGATCAGAATGAGTTTTGAGGCAATCAGTCGGGGTCGATGCAATCAGTCCACCAATGGTGGACTGATTGCATCGACTGGTGCTTTCAAGACTGTGTAGTACAGATGGTGTCTTCAAGACTGTGTGTAGTACAGATGGTGCTTTCAAGACTGTGTAGTACAGATGGTGTCTTCAAGACTGTGTGTAGTACAGATGGTGCTTTCAAGACTGTGTAGTACAGATGGTGTCTTCAAGACTGTGTGTAGTACAGATGGTGCTTTCAAGACTGTGTAGTACAGACGGTGCTTTCAAGACTGTGTGTAGTACAGATGGTGTCTTCCAGACTGTGTGTAGTACAGATGGTGCTTTCAAGACTGTGTGTAGTACAGATGGTGTCTTTAAGACTGTGTGTAGTACAGACGGTGCCTTCAAGACTGTGTGTAGTACAGACGGTGTCTTCAAGACTACGTGTAAGCACAGATGGTACCTTCAAGACTGTGTGTAAGCACAGATGGTGCCTTCAAGACTGTGTGTAAGCACAGATGGTGCCTTCAAGTCTGTGTGTAGTACAGACGGTGTCTTCAAGACTGTGTGTAGTACAGACGGTGCTTTCAAGACTGTGTGTAGTACAGATGGTGTCTTCAAGACTGTGTGTAGTACAGATGGTGCCTTCAAGACTGTGTGTAATCACAGATGGTGCCTTCAAGACTTTGTGTAAGCACAGATGGTGCCTTCAAGACTGTGTGTAAGCACAGATGGTGCCTTCAAGACTGTGTGTAATCACAGATGGTGCCTTCAAGACTACGTGTAAGCACAGATGGTGCCTTCAAGACTGTGTGTAAGCACAGATGGTGCCTTCAAGACTGCGTGTAATCACAGATGGTGCCTTCAAGACTACGTGTAAGCACAGATGGTGCCTTCAAGACTGTGTGTAAGCACAGATGGTGCCTTCAAGACTGTGTGTAATCACAGATGGTGCCTTCAAGACTACGTGTAAGCACAGATGGTGCCTTCAAGACTGTGTGTAATCACAGATGGTGCCTTCAAGACTGCGTGTAAGCACAGATGGTGCCTTCAAGACTGTGTGTAATCACAGATGGTGCCTTCAAGACTACGTGTAAGCACAGATGGTGCCTTCAAGACTGCGTGTAAACACAGATGGTGCCTTCAAGACTGTGTGTAAGCACAGATGGTGCCTTCAAGACTGCGTGTAAGCACAGATGGTGCCTTCAAGACTGCGTGTAAACACAGATGGTGCCTTCAAGACTGCGTGTAAACACAGATGGTGCCTTCAAGACTGTGTGTAAGCACAGATGGTGCCTTCAAGACTGCGTGTAAACACAGATGGTGCCTTCAAGACTGTGTGTAAGCACAGATGGTGCCTTCAAGACTGCGTGTAAACACAGATGGTGCCTTCAAGACTGTGTTTAAGCACAGATGGTGCATTCAAGACTGCGTGTAAACACAGATGGTGCCTTCAAGATAACCCAGGATAAATCAAGAAAGCCAAGCACTATGCTTGGCGACCCACTAAATGCCACTGCTAGGTATGTATACTGCTAGGTGTGTATACTGCTAGGTGTGTGTATACTGCTAGGTGTGTATACTGCTAGGTGTGTGTATACTGTTAGGTGTGTATACTGCTAGGTGTGTATACTGCTAGGTGTGTGTATACTGCTAGGTGTGTATACTGCTAGGTGTGTGTATACTGCTAGGTGTGTGTATACTGTTAGGTGTGTATACTGCTAGGTGTGTATACTGCTAGGTGTGTGTATACTGCTAGGTGTGTATACTGCTAGGTGTGTGTATACTGCTAGGTGTGTATACTGCTAGGTGTGTATACTGCTAGGTGTGTATACTGCTAGGTGTGTATACTGCTAGGTGTGTATACTGCTAGGTGTGATACTGTTAGTGTGTATACTGCTAGGTGTGTGTATACTGCTAGGTGTGTGTATACTGCTAGGTGTGTATACTGCTAGGTGTGTGTATACTGCTAGGTGTGTATACTGCTAGGTGTGTATACTGCTAGGTGTGTATACTGCTAGGTGTGTGTATACTGCTAGGTGTGTATACTGCTAGGTGTGTATACTGCTAGGTGTGTGTATACTGCTAGGTGTGTATACTGCTAGGTGTGTGTATACTGCTAGGTGTGTGTATACTGATAGGTGTGTATACTGCTAGGTGTGATACTGCTAGGTGTGTATACTGCTAGGTGTGTGTATACTGCTAGGTGTATACTGTAGTGTGTATACTGCTAGTGTAGGTGTGTATACTGCTATGTGTTGCTAGGTGTGTGTATACTGCTAGGGGTGTGTGTATACTGCTAGGTGTGTGTATACTGCTAGGTGTGTGTATACTGCTAGGTGTGTGTACTGCTAGGTGTGTGTATACTACTTGGTGTGTGTACTGCTAGGTGAACATGGGCAGCAGGCGCTAGGAGACTTGTTCAACCGTCTCGCCTAGCCCTGGATTGAAACTGGGTGTTTTCGGTTGTGAGATGAAGTGCAGACACCTGCTAGGATATTTGCGCCATTTAGCGCCTAAGCTCTCGTCGCGCTAATACCTGCTAGTGACGTGTTCTTAGCCTCCTTATTGACCATCTGGGCCAACACCAGCACCATCTGGTTGGACCCCAGTCCCTACTCGACACCAGCTACCCAGACCCCAGCTACAACCCGACACCAGCTGCCTGGAATCCAGTCCTAACCCGTCACCAGTTGCCTGGAATCCAGTCTTAACCCGACACCAGCTGCCTGAATCCAGTCCCAACCCGTCACCAGCTGCTGGAACCAGTCAACCCGACACCAGCTGCCTGGAATCCAGTCCTAACCCGATACCAGCTGTCTGAAATCCAGTCCTAACCCGTCACCAGCTGCCTGGAATCCAGTCCTAACCCGACACCAGCTGCCTCGAATCCAGTCCTAACCCGACACCAGCTGCCTGAAATCCAGTCCTAACCCGTCACCAGCTGCCTGGAATCCAGTCCTAACCCGACACCAGCTGCCTGGAATCCAGTCCTAACCCGACACCAGCTGCCTGGAATCCAGTCCTAACCCGACACCAGCTGCCTGGAATCCAGTCCTAACCCGACACCAGCTGCCTGGAATCCAGTCCTAACCTAAGCCTTTTCCTCACCTCTCCGTTCATCACACATAATATACAACAAATACATATATGATGTACACTTGACACACATTATGTACACCCACCACACATAATATACACACACACACATAATATACACCCACCACACATAATATACACACAACATATAATATACACCCACCACACACAATATACACCCACTACACATAATATACACACAACACACATAATATACACCCATCACATATACTTCCACTACACATGATGTACACCCAACACACATGATGTACACCCACCACACACACGGTATACACCCACTACACAAAATATACACCCACCACACACACCATAATCCTCACTCACACAAATTACGTAGCAATTTTTCACATAAATTGCTGTTAGTGAGAGGTAGAAGTAAGACTGATCCTCGCTGCAGGTGCCTCAATCCCCAATCAAAACCCCTTAATCCTTACCCAATCCCTTTGTAAATCCTTCAACTCCCTCCCCACCTCCTTCCCCTACCTGCCTCACTGCCACTCCATTTCCCTACCCTTCCCTTATCTACCAGTCATTCCACGTCTCTCCTTATTACCACTTCTTTTGTTCCTTTCCATCACCTCCTTTAACCCTCTTCCTGTTCCTCCTCCTCTGCCCAGCTTTATCTCCTACTTCTGCTCTTCTACTTCTCTTCCTTTCCCTTTCCCTCCCCTACTTCTATCCACTACTTTAGCCCCTCCTCTGCTCCTTCACTTTTCTCCCCTCCTTTAACTTCCATTCCCGCTACTCTATTTCTCTCCCATCATTTATCCATGCCTGTTGTTCTTCCTCTCCTCTTTCTTCCTTTAGCCTCCTCTTTGCTCTCCACTCTTCATCTCTCCTCTGCCCTTTCTCTTCCCACCTCCCCGTCAGGTGGAGGTGGGGAGTTAGTGGGTGGTGTCCCCCACCCACTAACTCCTACGCCCCCAACAACCCACAACTAAGTCAAACAAAGTTGACCTAACCACCACTACAACTTAGCCACACTCCTCCCACCTCCTCTTTTTTTTCTTCCTGGCAAAATTTTATAAGAAGTTTACACAACTTTCTTCCTCTTCTTTTATTCCTTTTTATCTTTACTTCTTAGCACGTCTCTCTTTTTCATATTTTGTGGAATTAATATTCAGTTTTTATTTTAAAATTATCTCTCTCTCTGTTCTTTCTCTTTATATATATATATATATATATATATATATATATATATATATATATATATATATATATATATATATATATATATATATATATATATATATATATATATATATATATATATATATATATATATATATATATATATATATATATATATATATAAATGCAAAACAAATATTAACATATTACGCTCATTATTATTATTATTGCTGTTGTTGTTGGTGTTAGTAGATAGAATTAGGTTTGTTTCAAGTTAAAAAATAAACAGTACTCCACTATATTTTACACAGGGCATCAGTATATTATACACCTATAGGTGTGTATACTTCATATATATACAGTGCAGCAGTGCATATACACCAAGAGGTGTATATATCATTATATATACAAAGAGCAGTAGTATATATACACACCGAGGTGTGTATATCTCACATTTGTACAGTGCAGCAGTGAGTGTATACATCAAAACGAGTGTATATATCTGTATATATACACTGGTACTTCACTGTAATTCTTATTTCAATTATTAAAGTATTGTTGACTGGTGTACAGGTGACATGCAGTCTTAATGACCCTCGTGTAGTGACAGGTGGTGTACAGGTGACATGCAGTGTTAATGACCCTCGTGTAGTGACTGGTGGTGTACAGGTGACATGCAGTCTTAATGACCCTCGTGTAGTGACAGGTGGTGTACAGGTGACATACAGTCTTAATGACCCTCGTGTAGTGACTGGTGGTGTACAGGTGACATGCAGTCTTAATGACCCTCGTGTAGTGACTGGTGGTGTACAGGTGACATGCAGTCTTAATGACCCTCGTGTAGTGACTGGTGGTGTACAGGTGACATACAGTCTTAATGACCCTCGTGTAGTGACAGGTGGTGTACAGGTGACATGCAGTCTTAATGACCCTCGTGTAGTGACTGGTGGTGTACAGGTGACATGCAGCCTTAATGACCCTCGTGTAGTGACTGGTGGTGTACAGGTGACATGCAGCCTTAATGACCCTCGTGTAGTGACTGGTGGTGTACAGGTGACATGCAGTCTTAATGACCCTCGTGTAGTGACTGGTGGTGTACAGGTGACATGCAGTCTTAATGACCCTCGTGTAGTGACTGGTGGTGTACAGGTGACATGCAGTCTTAATGACCCTCGTGTAGTGACTGGTGGTGTACAGGTGACAACAGTCTTAATGACCCTCGTGTAGTGACGGTGGTGTACAGGTGACATCAGTCTTAATGACCCTCGTGTAGTGACTGGTGGTGTACAGGTACATGCAGTCTTAATGACCCTCGTGTAGTGACTGGTGGTGTACAGGTGACATGCAGTCTTAATGACCCTCGTGTAGTGACTGGTGGTGTACAGGTGACATGCAGTCTTAATGACCCTCGTGTAGTGACTGGTGGTGTACAGGTGACATGCAGTCTTAATGACCCTCGTGTAGTGACTGGTGGTGTACAGGTGACATACAGTCTTAATGACCCTCGTGTAGTGACTGGTGGTGTACAGGTGACATGCAGTGTTAATGACCCTCTGTAGTGACTGGTGGTGTACAGGTGACATGCAGCTTAATGACCCTCGTGTAGTGACTGGTGGTGTACAGGTGACATGCAGTCTTAATGACCCTCGTGTAGTGACTGGTGGTGTACAGGTAACATACAGTCTTAATGACCCTCGTGTAGTGACTGGTGGTGTACAGGTGACATACAGTCTTAATGACCCTCGTGTAGTGACAGGTGGTGTACAGGTGACATGCAGTGTTAATGACCCTCGTGTAGTGACTGGTGGTGTACAGGTGACATACAGTCTTAATGACCCTCGTGTAGTGACTGGTGGTGTACAGGTGACATGCAGTCTTAATGACCCTCGTGTAGTGACTGGTGGTGTACAGGTGACATGCAGTCTTAATGACCCTCGTGTAGTGACTGGTGGTGTACAGGTGACATCAGTCTTAATGACCCTCGTGTAGTGACTGGTGGTGTACAGGTGACATGCAGTCTTAATGACCCTCGTGTAGTGACGGTGGTGTACAGGTGACATGCAGTCTTAATGACCCTCGTGTAGTGACTGGTGGTGTACAGGTGACATGCAGTCTTAATGACCCTCGTGTAGTGACTGGTGGTGTACAGGTAACATGCAGTCTTAATGACCCTCGTGTAGTGACTGGTGGTGTACAGGTGACATGCAGTCTTAATGACCTCGTGTAGTGACTGGTGGTGTACAGGTGACATGCAGTTTAATGACCCTCGTGTAGTGACTGGTGGTGTACAGGTGACATGCAGTCTTAATGACCCTCGTGTAGTGACTGGTGGTGTACAGGTGACATCAGTCTTAATGACCCTCGTGTAGTGACTGGTGGTGTACAGGTGACATGCAGTCTTAATGACCCTCGTGTAGTGACAAAAAAAAAGGTGACATGCAGTCTTAATGACCCTCGTGTAGTGACTGGTGGTGTACAGGTGACATGCAGTCTTAATGACCCTCGTGTAGTGACAGGTGGTGTACAGGTGACATCAGTTTAATGACCTCAGTGACTGGTGGTGTACAGGTGACATGCAGTCTTAATGACCCTCGTGTAGTGACTGGTGGTGTACAGGTGACATGCAGTCTTAATGACCCTCGTGTAGTGACTGGTGGTGTACAGGTGACATGCAGTCTTAATGACCCTCGTGTAGTGACTGGTGGTGTACAGGTGACATGCAGTCTTAATGACCCTCGTGTAGTGACAGGTGGTGTACAGGTGACATGCAGTCTTAATGACCCTCTGTAGTGACTGGTGGTGTACAGGTGACATGCAGTCTTAATGACCCTCGTGTAGTGACTGGTGGTGTACAGGTGACATACAGTCTTAATGACCCTCGTGTAGTGACTGGTGGTGTACAGGTGACATGCAGTCTTAATGACCCTCGTGTAGTGACTGGTGGTGTACAGGTGACATCAGTCTTAATGACCCTCGTGTAGTGACTGGTGGTGTACAGGTACATGCAGTCTTAATGACCCTCGTGTAGTGACTGGTGGTGTACAGGTGACATCAGTCTTAATGACCCTCGTGTAGTGACTGGTGGTGTACAGGTGACATGCAGTCTTAATGACCCTCGTGTAGTGACTGGTGGTGTACAGGTGACATGCAGTCTTAATGACCCTCGTGTAGTGACTGGTGGTGTACAGGTGACATGCAGTCTTAATGACCTCGTGTAGTGACTGGTGGTGTACAGGTGACATGCAGCTTAATGACCCTCGTGTAGTGACTGGTGGTGTACAGGTGACATGCAGTCTTAATGACCCTCGTGTAGTGACTGGTGGTGTACAGGTGACATACAGTCTTAATGACCCTCGTGTAGTGACTGGTGGTGTACAGGTGACATCAGTCTTAATGACCCTCGTGTAGTGACTGGTGGTGTACAGGTGACATGCAGGTTAATGACCCTCGTGTAGTGACTGGTGGTGTACAGGTGACATGCAGTCTTAATGACCCTCGTGTAGTGACTGGTGGTGTACAGGTGACATGCAGTCTTAATGACCCTCGTGTAGTGACTGGTGGTGTACAGGTGACATGCAGTCTTAATGACCCTCGTGTAGTGACGGTGGTGTACAGGTGACATGCAGTCTTAATGACCCTCGTGTAGTGACTGGTGGTGTACAGGTGACATCAGTCTTAATGACCCTCGTGTAGTGACTGGTGGTGTACAGGTGACATGCAGTTTAATGACCCTCGTGTAGTGACAGGTGGTGTACAGGTACATGCAGTCTTAATGACCCTCGTGTAGTGACTGGTGGTGTACAGGTAACATACAGTCTTAATGACCCTCGTGTAGTGACTGGTGGTGTACAGGTGACATGCAGTCTTAATGACCCTCGTGTAGTGACGGTGGTGTACAGGTGACATGCAGTTTAATGACCCTCGTGTAGTGACTGGTGGTGTACAGGTGACATGCAGTCTTAATGACCCTCGTGTAGTGACTGGTGGTGTACAGGTGACATCAGTCTTAATGACCCTCGTGTAGTGACTGGTGGTGTACAGGTGACATGCAGTCTTAATGACCCTCGTGTAGTGACTGGTGGTGTACAGGTGACATGCAGTCTTAATGACCCTCGTGTAGTGACTGGTGGTGTACAGGTGACATGCAGTCTTAATGACCCTCGTGTAGTGACTGGTGGTGTACAGGTGACATGCAGTCTTAATGACCCTCGTGTAGTGACTGGTGGTGTACAGGTGACATGCAGATTTTAAACTCAATAACAATATATTTAACGTTTATAGTGAGTGCTAAAATCACTTTTTGTAACACTACACGTACTACAGTGTTACTACACTGCTACAGTGTAGTAATACTGCACAGTAGAGTAACAGTATACAATGTAGTAACACTCCACACACACAGTTATAACACTATACACTGTAGTAACACCATACACACATACTGTGGTAACATCAACCCCACACACTGTACACCATACACACATACTGTGGTAACATCAACCCCACACACTGTACTAACAGCACACACCCGTAACATAACATACCACGTAACATGAACTTCAACTTTAAGTCATCAGCAACAGGCAACTTAGACAGTAACTTCTATCTCTAAGCAGTTGACGCACAAACTGAAACTTATCCCCGTGACTATTACAAGTCAAGTTTAGTTGGTAAAGAAGTTCTAGGCAATTTACAAAAGTTGTTCTCGGCCAAAGTTCCCTGAAGTGAAGGGTTTGTAAGAAACTTGTCGCTAAGTGTGGAACTCTATTAAAAGTCTCGTTCAGTTCGGGTGGAAAACTTGGTCATGATTCTCAAAGTTGGACCCCACTACCCACCTCCCCCCCAAGTCCAAAGTTTCACACAGCAAAGTTGTGATGCCTTCAGATTTCCAAGGTCATTGGAGGTCGACCGTCGGGTATAAAGCTGATGGTGGCAATCACGAGACGAGGCCAGGCTTGACCTCGGCTAACAGGCACACCTGATTGATACAACGGATTGATACACCTGATTGATACACCTGAGTGATATATTTGACTGTCACTGTACGGTGCTCCCTTGGTCCGCCAGTGCCATATGCTACCCCACCCTCACGTTTGCCTAAATGCACCATCTTGCGGCACACCCGCGATAGTGCCAGCACCACTGGACCTGTCAGAGTGCCGGCACCACTGGATCTGTCAGAGTGCCGGTACCACTGGATCTGTCAAAGTGCCAGCACCACTGGACCTGTTAGAGTGCCAGCACCACTGGACCTGTCAGAGTGCCGGCACCACTGGATCTGTCAGAGGGCCGGCACCACTGGACCTGTCAGAGTGCCAGCACCACTGGATCTGTCAGAGTGCCGGCACAACTGGACCTGTCAAAGTGCCAGCACCACTGGATCTGTCAGAGTGCAGGCACCACTGGACCTGTCAAAGTGCCAGCACCATTGGACCTGTCAGAGTGCCGGCACCACTGGATCTGTCAGAGTGCCGGCACCACTGGACCTGTCAAAGTGCCAGCACCACTGGATCTGTCAGAGTGCCAGCACCACTGGACCTGTCAAAGTGCCAGCACCACTGGATCTGTCAGAGTGCCAGCACCACTGGACCTGTCAAAGTGCCAGCACCACTGGATCTGTCAGAGTGCCAGCACCTCTGGATCTGTCAGAGTGCGGGCACCACTGGACGGTTCAGCTTCCCCCACTAACAACCCAACAATACTTAAAGCCAGCTCTTTTTTTTTTTTCGTGTTCTACAGACACGTCCATTTTGTCATTAATATTTCATAACAAACTTAAAAACCTCATTATAGCTAATGTAAACATTTTCCCGGTAAGATATGCTGAAAGATGTTTACTTTTATATATATTTTCAAATGTTTGACTCACGACCACAAATTCTAAGATAATTTGCTTTATATTTGCTAATTATATTTAAAATAGTCTAGTATTTACATACTGTGTTTTGTTCCACAGTTTGGAACATTGTTCCAGACTGTGGAGCGTAACTCTTCTCCAGGCTGAGGGACTGATCACCTCAGAACTAGGTCTTCAAGTGTGGTGGACTCATTACATCGTCTTTACATCTCTACAGCTTCTGCTAACTCTTCTGTACTCGACTGAAGAAGCCTACTGTGTAGGCGAAACGTTTCGGAATAAAGATACCTAACTGTTACACATGTCTTATTTATCAGTAGACTCCTGCTTAGATCATATAATCTCTAATTCTACGGCTTTCTAGAAAGTGCAGATTCAGGGCCTTGAGTCTATCCTAGTAGGAAAGAGTTCTGATACGTGGGATCAACTTTGTCATCCTTCTTTGTATGTTTTCCAGAGCATTTATATCATTGTGTAATACGGTGACCAGAACTGTGCAGCATAATCTAAGTGAGTCCTAACCAACGATATATAGAGTTAAAGAATAACCTGAACCAAAAGTAAACAAACAACAAACTCCTATTGTTTATACTTCTTGATATGAAGTCTGTCTACTTCCTTACCCCAGCCTGCCTTAGTTACTCCAACTCCCAGCCTGCCCCTGCGCCTAGGCCAGCCCCCAGCAGCGGACTAACAAGCGACCATCCCCAGGTACCCCACCATAATTACTGGGGCAGCTGATGACTTCGGATTACTGCTACCATCGATCCCATTTTTACACCGCCGCCTAAAACCAAAAAATTCCGACCAGATTCCACTACGTTTGGTTCAGGCGACAGGAGGGAGGGAGGGAGGGAGAGAGGGAGGGATGGAAGATGGGAGGGAGGGAGACTGAGAGGGAGGGAAGTAAGGACAGGGAGGGTGCGAGAAGGGGGTTATAGATGGGGTTATGGGGAAATGGATATAAGAGATAGGGTTGTGGGGAGACGGTTAATTAAGATCCTAATAGCCTTTCAACCTTTCTTCATGATGACTAATAATAATAATAATATAATACTACTACTACTACTACTAATAATAATAATACCTCAACTGACTGCACTAAGAATACGGAGGATCAAGTCTCCACTATTCCTTACCTGAACAACCCAAATATGTTTAGCCCTATTCTTATACATCTCTATTTTCTTATTCCTAAAAATAAAAAAAAATAAAAAAATATATATCCTTCCCCAACCATTTTCTTATTTCTAAGAAAATATAAAAATATATATATGTTTCCCCAACCATTCCCAAATTTCAGGTTTGTGAGACATATATAATTCCCACCGATTCCAGTTCATTCCCAGAGGCGTCCCATTCCAGGGGCGACCACTGACCACTGTCCACAAGGAATGCTATTGAAATTTTTCGGATGGCGGTGGAAACGAGGGGAGAAATGTTTGTGGCTGACGAGGGGACATCCTCCCCTCACCTTCTCCCCCCCATCATCTCCCTTCTTCTCACTTCACTCTCCTTCCAATCTCACTTCATCTTCTCCCCCACCCACCTAACTTCATCTTTCCCCCTCATCTAACCTCATATTTCCCCCTCACCTCGTCTTTTCCCCTCACCTAACTTCATATTTCCCCTCACCTAACCTTATCTTCCTCTCACCTAATTTGTCTTTCCTCTCACCTAACCTCGTCTTTCCTCTCACCTAACCTCGTCTTTCCTCTCACCTAACCTCGTCTTTCCTCTCACCTAACCTCGTCTTTCCTCTCACCTAACCTCGTCTTTCCCTCACCTAACCTCGTCTTTCCCTCACCTAACCTCGTCTTTCCCTCACCTAACCTCGTCTTTCCTCTCACCTAACCTCGTCTTTCCTCTCACCTAACCTCGTCTTTCCTCTCACCTAACCTCGTCTTTCCCTCACCTAACCTCGTCTTTCCCTCACCTAACCTCGTCTTTCCCTCACCTAACCTCGTCTTTCCCTCACCTAACCTCGTCTTTCCCTCACCTAACCTCGTCTTTCCTCTCACCTAACCTCGTCTTTCCCTCACCTAACCTCGTCTTTCCCTCACCTAACCTCGTCTTTCCCTCACCTAACCTCGTCTTTCCTCTCACCTAACCTCGTCTTTCCTCTCACCTAACCTCGTCTTTCCCTCACCTAACCTCGTCTTTCCCTCACCTAACCTCGTCTTTCCCTCACCTAACCTCGTCTTTCCCTCACCTAACCTCGTCTTTCTTGCTCCACGTCGTCCTGTTCCTTATTCTTTCCTCACAACCCTCACTCCTTTTTCTTCTTACCCCTTCCTCCGTCCCTCATTCTCCCTTTTTTCACCCACTCTGCCCTTTCTCAAATTTATCACCCCTCCACCGACCTTCTCCCCACCTTCTAAGCTCCCTTTCACTCGACTTTACTACCCCTCTCTACACTTTACTCCCTCTCACTTTCCAAGTTTCTCCCCAGTGTCCTTTTTTCCTATTCTCTCCCTGGATACCATTAGGGGCAGAAGGGAAGAATAAGAAAGGATGAGAGAGAGAGAGAGAGAGAAGTTGATAAACACAGATAAATAGTACAGTAAAAATTTAATTATCAATTGAGGTATTACATATTATATATATATATATATATATATATATATATATATATATATATATATATATATATATATATATATATATATATATATATATAAACTGTTATAGATCTATTTAAAGTTAGTTCTATTTACATCTTCATCACGAAATGAGAAAGATATCTCGTTGAGATATCTCAGTCAGATAATCCAGTTTTCCTTAGAATAATCATTCCCGTCCCTCTGATTCCGCCACTATCATCCTCGCCCCTCCAGTAATTCCGCTCGTATCATCCGCGCCCCTCCAGTAATTCCGCCAGTATCATCCTCGACCCCTCCAGTAATTACGCCAGTATCATCCGCGCGCCTCTAGTAATTCAGCCAGTATCATCCCAGCCCCTCCAGTAATTCCGCCAGTATCATTCCGTCCCTCCAGTAATTCCGCCAGTATCATTTCGTTCCTCCAGTAATTCCGCCAGTATCATTCCGTCCCTCCAGTAATTCCGCCAGTATCATTCCGTCCCTCCAGTAATTCCGCCAGTATCATTTCGCCCCTCCAGTAATTCCGTAAATATCATCCCCGCCCCTCCAGTAATTCCGCCAGTATCATTCCGCTCCTCCAGTAATTCCGTAAATATCATCGCTGTCCCTCCAGTAATTCCGCCAGTATCATTCCGCTCCTCCAGTAATTCCGCAAATATCATCCCCGCCCCTCCAGTAATTCCGCCAGTATCATTCCGACACTCCAGTAATTCCGCCAGTATCATTCCGCCCCTCCAGTAATTCCGCCCTTTCTATAATTCCACCTGTACCTTTTCCGATCATCTTCACACGTATACGCGCGCGCACACACACACGGGGCAAGGAACTATGAATCGACCCCTGCAATCGCAATTAGGTGAGCACACACACACACACACACACACACACACACACACACACACACACACACACATACACACACACACACACACACACATACACACACACACACATACACACACACACACACACACACACACACTACACACACACACACACACACACACACACACACACACACACACACACACACACACACACACACACACACACACACACACACACACACACACACACAAATGTTTAAATGGGAAGGCCAGAAAGAGCCCCTGGTTTACCCAAAGGTGCAGGGAGGCAAAGAATCAGAGTATCAGAGAATGGAAACGGTACAGAAGGCAAAGAACCCAAGTAAACAAAGAGATTAGTAGAAGAGCTAGAAACGAGTATGCACAAGTACGGAGGGAAGCCCAGAAACAGTACGAAAACGACATAGCATCGAAAGTTAAGTCCGACCCGAAACTGATGTTCAGTCACATCAGAAGGAAGACAACAGTCAAGGACCAGGTGATAAGGCTGAGGAGAGAAGATGGGGAACTCACAAGTAATGATCAAGAGGTATGTGAGGAGCTCAACTTGAGGTTTAAGGAAGTATTCACAATGGAGGAAGGAAGGCAGCTGGGTAGACAGGACATGGTTCATCACCAACAAGGGATGTACCAAGTGCTAGAGGGCATACACACAACTGAGGAGGAAGTGAAGCAGTTACTCAGTGACCTCGATACCTCAAAGGCGATGGGTCCGGACAATATCTCCCCGTGGGTTCTTCGGGAAGGAGCTGAGGTACTGAGTGTGCCACTTACCACAATATTCAACACATCCCTTGAAACTGGGCAGCTACCTGAGGTATGGAAGAAGGCCAACGTAGTCCCCATTTTTAAAAAAGGAGACAGAAAAGAGGCACTAAACTATAGACCGGTGTCACTTACATGTATAGTGTGCAAAGTCCTGGAGAAAATCATCAGGAAAAGAATGGTGGAACACCTTGAGCGGAACAGGATAATAAACGCCAGACAGCATGGATTCCGGGAAGGCAAATCCTGTGTAACAAACCTCCTAGAGTTCTATGATAAAGTAACAGAGGTAAGGCAGGAGAGAGAAGGGTGGGTTGATTGCATTTTCCTGGACTGCAGGAAGGCCTTCGACACAGTTCCTCACATGAGATTAGTAAAGAAGTTGGAAGAACAAGCAGGTATAACAGGAAGGGCACTGGAATGGATCAGGGAATACCTCAAAGGGAGGCAACAACGGGTCATGGTGCGTGGTGAGGTATCACAGTGGGCGCCTGTGACGAGCGGTGTACCGCAGGGGTCAGTCCTAGGACCAGTGTTATTCCTGGTATATGTAAATGACATGACGGACGGGATAGACTCAGAAGTGTCTCTATTCGCGGATGATGTGAAAATAATGAGGAGAATCACATCGGAAGAGGACCAGGCAGGGCTGCAAACAGACCTGGACAAGCTCGACATCTGGTCTAGCAGTTGGCTTCTCGAATTCAATCCCTCCAAATGCAAAGTCATGAGGATCGGAGAAGGGCAAAGAAGACCGCTGACAGAGTACAAGCTAGGCGGACAAAGGCTACAAACCTCGGCAAAGGAGAAAGACCTTGGAGTGAGTATAACGCCTAGCACGTCTCCGGAGGCACACATCAACCAGATAACTGCGGCAGCATATGGGCGTCTGGCAAGCCTTAGATTAGCGTTCCGTTACCTTAACAAGGAATCGTTCAAGACACTGTATACCGTGTACGTCAGGCCCATACTAGAATATGCAGCACCAGTCTGGAACCCACACCTGGTCAAGCACGTAAGGAAACTGGAGAAAGTGCAAAGGTTTGCGACAAGGTTAGTTCCACAACTCAGGGGTCTGTCTTATGAAGAAAGGTTGAGGGAAATAGGACTAACAACACTGGAGGAAAGAAGGGTCAGAGGAGACATGATAACGACATACAAAATACTGCGGGGAATTGACAGGTTGTTTCAGAGAGGGAACACAGAAACAAGGGGACACAACTGGAAGCTGAAGACTCAGATGAGTCAAAGGGATGTCAGGAAACATTTCTTCAGCCACAGAGTAGTCAGGAAGTGGAATGGACTAGAGAAAGATATAGTGGAGGCAGGAACCATACATAGTTTTAAGACAAGGTATGATAAAGCTCATGGAGCAGGGAGAGCAGAGACCCAGTAGCAGACAGCGAAGAGGCGGGGCCAGGAGCTGAGTCTCGACCCCTGCAACCACAATTAGGTGAGTACAATTAGGTGAATACACATACACACA
This sequence comes from Cherax destructor, assembly GCA_009830355.1. Lineage (NCBI taxonomy): Eukaryota > Metazoa > Arthropoda > Malacostraca > Decapoda > Parastacidae > Cherax > Cherax destructor. Next base: position 237,963 of record WNWK01000808.1, read on the forward strand.
CACACACACACACACACACATACACACACACACACACACATACACACACACACACACACACACACACACACACACACACATACACACACATACACACACACACATACACACACACACACACACACACACACACACACATACACACACACACACACACACACACATACACACACACACACACACACACACACACACACACACACACACAAGTCTTCTCTCTGTCTATTTGTTCTGTATTTTCCTGGCCGCGACATCATTGAATTGCTGATCAATGTGAAGAAAATTACACTTTAGTGGACGGTGGACCAGCAGGCAGCTGGGGGCAGCGCCCCCTCCCTCCCACACTCCTTGATGGACCAGCAGGCAGCTGGGAGCAGCGCCCCCTCCCTCCCACACTCCTTGATGGACCAGCAGGCAGCTGGGAGCAGCGCCCCCTCCCTCCCACACTCCTTGATGGACCAGTAGGCAGCTGGGGGCAGCGCCCCCTCCCTCCCACACTCCTTGATGGACCAGCAGGCAGCTGGGAGCAGCGCCCCCTCCCTCCCACACTCCTTGATGGACCAGCAGGCAGCTGGGGGCAGCGCCCGTCCCTCCCACACTCCTTGATGGACCAGCAGGCAGCTGGGAGCAGCGCCCCTCCCTCCCACACTCCTTGATGGACCAGTAGGCAGCTGGGAGCAGCGCCCCTCCCTCCCACACTCCTTGATGGACCAGTAGGCAGCTGGGGCAGCGCCCCCTCCCTCCCACATTCCTTGATGGACCAGCAGGCAGCTGGGGGCAGCGCCCCCTCCCTCCCACACTCCTTGATGGACCAGTAGGCAGCTGGGGGCAGCGCCCCCTCCCTCCCACACTCCTTGATGGACCAGCAGGCAGCTGGGAGCAGCGCCCCCTCCCTCCCACACTCCTTGATGGACCAGCAGGCAGCTGGGAGCAGCGCCCTTCCTCCCACACTCCTTGATGGACCAGCAGGCAGCTGGGGGCAGCGCCCCTCCCTCCCACACTCCTTGATGGACCAGCAGGCAGCTGGGGCAGCGCCCTCCCTCCCACACTCCTTGATGGACCAGCAGGCAGCTGGGGGCAGCGCCCCCTCCCTCCCACACTCCTTGATGGACCAGCAGGCAGCTGGGGGCAGCGCCCCCTCCCTCCCACACTCCTTGATGGACCAGCAGGCAGCTGAGGGCAGCGCCCCCTCCCTCCCACACTCCTTGATGGACCAGCAGGCAGCTGGGGGCAGCGCCCCCTCCCTCCCACACTCCTTGATGGACCAGCAGGCAGCTGGGGCAGCGCCCTCCCTCCCACACTCCTTGATGGACCAGCAGGCAGCTGGGGGCAGCGCCCCCTCCCTCCCACACTCCTTGATGGACCAGCAGGCAGCTGGGAGCAGCGCCCCCTCCCTCCCACACTCCTTGATGGACCAATAGGCAGCTGGGGCAGCGCCCTCCCTCCCATACTCCTTGATGGACCAGCAGGCTGGTGGGAGCAGCGCCCCCTCCCTCCCATACTCCTTGATGGACCAGTAGGCAGCTGGGGGCAGCGCCCCCTCCCTCCCACACTCCCTGGTGGACCAGCAGGCAGCTGGGGGCAGCGCCCCCTCCCTCCCACACTCCTTGATGGACCAGCAGGCAGCTGGGAGCAGCGCCCCCTCCCTCCCACACTCCTTGATGGACCAGTAGGCAGCTGGGGGCAGCGCCCCCTCCCTCCCACACTCCTTGATGGACCAGCAGGCAGCTGGGGGCAGCGCCCCCTCCCTCCCACACTCCTTGATGGACCAGCAGGCAGCTGGGAGCAGCGCCCCCTCCCTCCCACACTGCTTGATGGAACAGTAGGCAGCTGGGAGCAGCGCCCCCTCCCTCCCACACTCCTTGATGGACCAGCAGGCAGCTGGGAGCAGCGCCCCCTCCCTCCCACACTCCTTGATGGACCAGTAGGCAGCTGGGGGCAGCGCCCCCTCCCTCCCACACTCCTTGATGGACCAGCAGGCAGCTGGGAGCAGCGCCCCCTCCCTCCCACACTCCTTGATGGACCAATAGGCAGCTGGGGGCAGCGCCCCCTCCCTCCCACACTCCTTGATGGACCAGCAGGCAGCTGGGAGCAGCGCCCCCTCCCTCCCACACTCCTTGATGGACCAGTAGGCAGCTGGGGGCAGCGCCCCCTCCCTCCCACACTCCCTGGTGGACCAGCAGGCAGCTGGGGGCAGCGCCCCCTCCCTCCCACACTCCCTGGTGGACCAGCAGGCAACTGGGGCAGCGCCCCCTCTTTCTCCACACACTATCAAGCTTCCTGTTACATATTTTTCAAAATTATTAAATTTTCCTTTAAAACTATAAACCTTATGCAACCTACGCAAACTTAACATAATCTAACGCAGCCTATAGCCTAATCTAACTCGACCAAATCTAATTAAACCTAATCTACCCTACCGTAACCTAACTTAAATTAACCTATTCAAACCTAACCTAAAGTAATATAACCTAAATTAACCTAAATTTAACTTATCCTAACCTACCCTAAACCTAATCTAGCCTAGTATGGGACTGAACCCAGGAAACATCCTTCTTTATCTAAGCTATTCTAAGTTAACATGATCTAACCTAATCACTCCTAAGTTCCATATGTGGAGAAACTGGTTTAAAACTCGTGTGGAAAAAGTATAATCCATGAAGAAACTCAGTAATGAGTCAGTGTTTATATAGTCTTGAAACCAGTCATGATTTTCAACTGGCGTGTTTTGTTGATGCTAGGAGTGGAACCTTTGGTTCTCTGATGAACCATGGGCGTCCTGCACCTGGCATGGTGAGCAACGCTCTCGCCTCACACATTGAGTGTCCGTGGTTCGATCCCCGACACGGGTGGAAAACTGGGCGTGTGTACTTACACCTGCTTTCCCTGTTCACCTAGCAGTAAGCAGGTACCTATGTATTCGTCATCTTACACCTCCTGTCCCTGTTCACCTAGCAGTAAGCAGGTACCTATGTATTCGTCATCTTACACCTGCTGTCCCTGTTCACCTAGCAGTAAGCAGGTACCTATGTATTCGTCATCTTACACCTGCTGTCCCTGTTCACCTAGCAGTAAGCAGGTACCTATGTATTCGTCATCTTACACCTGCTGTCCCTGTTCACCTAGCAGTAAGCAGGTACCTATGTATTCGTCATCTTACACCTGCTGTCCCTGTTCACCTAACAGTAAGCAGGTACCTGGGTGTTAGTGGACTGGTGTGGGTGGCATCCTGGGGGACAAGATTGAACGACTACAATGGAAATGAGACAGACAGTCGTCAATGAAGCACTGGCTTTCTTGGGTTATCCTGGGTGGATAACCCCCCCTACCCCGGGTTAAAAATCCAAACAAATCTTATCTTAGGGGGATCCTTCACCTGTCTTGGATCCTGTGAGTGGAACATTTGGCAACTTCACCCTGAACCAGTGTGGATCCTTAAAATTTCTTGGTTCGTACGAATGGAAACCCAGGCTCCTCTTCATTATATCACTGTAAATCCTTTAAAATCATCGGATCCTATTAGTGGGTCTTCTGATTCCTTCTCTACGACACATCCAGCGCGTCTGGATGAACTTCGCAATTATAATTGGTTATAATTATCTAAAATTATCATCTCAGCTTTATCTAACTCATATATCTAAAAAATTGTGCATATTATTTACAATCAACATTTATAATAAATATTTATCATACATAAACTTTACCTATAAAACGTATAATAATCTAAATAATCTTTGTGTGTAATGAATATCTCTTTTCAGAAATAATTTTAATTTCTCTTATCCACATTCTTTTCCTTCCTCTTCTCCCTCTCTTCTTTATTTTCTTGTCGGTAATTTACACATACGTTACTATGTATGATAATTTGTGTAACTGACAAATACAACACTGGGACCAGCTTTCAAGAGGAAACTGGACAAGTATCTTCACCAGGTGCCAGATCAACCAGGCTGTGATGGATATGTGGGGCAGCGGGCCTCCAGCAGCAACAGCCTGGTTGACCAGACAAGCACCAGACGAACCTGGCCCATGGCCGGGCTCAGAGAGTAGATAAACTCTCGAAACTCTTCAAATGTATATCAAAGGGAATCGGCTAGGTTAGCTTGGTTTCCTGGAGCCGGATAGATTAGCTTGGTTCCCAGGAGCCGGATAGGTCAGCTTGGTTCCCAGGAGCCGGATAGGTCAGCTTGGTTCCCAGGAGCTGGGTAGGTTAGCTTGGTTCCTAGGAGCTGGGTAAGTTAGCTTGGTTTCCAGGAGCCGGACAGGTTAGCTAGGATCCCAGGAGCTGGGCTAAATATCCCAGGTTCGATCCCCGGCTGGTCGCAGTGTTGTATTTACTTAAAAACACTTTGTCCTGTGGATGCATTAACAAACTGTGTAACTGTATTTGTGTACCTGTACCTAAATAAACGTACTAATCCTTATCTCCCTGCCAGGTCCTCCCTGCCAGGTCCTCCCTGCCGGCTCTACTCCCTATCTTAAGCTCCCTCGTGGTCCCATTCCTTTCTTCTCCACAACAACAAAATAAACAAAGAAGCATCACACCAGAATATAAACAATCCCACTCTGAGACGATCCCTTCCTCATTCACTCCAGCAAGGGGAGAGGAGAGGGAGGGGAGTCTAGGGGAGCTGGGGAGAAGAAACCGTGGATCTGAGGGGAACAGAGGGGTATAGAAGGGACGTAAGGTGAATTAGAAAGCATTCAAAAGCTGGGTACGATAAAGTGAGAGGGAGGGGACAGAGATAGGAAAGAAAGTCCAAGGATAACTGAAATAGAACAACTAGATGGATGGAGGTAGGAAATAACAGTAAAAGGGAGAAGGGTCGAAGAGGAAGTAAAGATGAGAAGCAGCAGGAAGGGGGGAGGGGGTAAAAGATTCGAACCCTTGGTGTTAGAGGTCTGCCCTGGGATCCCTTCCCCCAGTACCTCGTCAGACTCAAATGGACGGGACAGACAAGATCCGGTAGCAATCGTCCCAATCCTCTTTTGGCGCGATCCAGTCCCAAACACTGAGACAAAAAGGATCTGGTTTGACTCGCTCGCCTGCTTTTGTCTCGTTTTTTCCACGTAATCTTGACGGGTAAAGGAAAATGGACGCTGATACAGGGAGGAAATGATGCAGGAAAAAATACTTGTTGAATAAGACGAGTGTTGTTAAGAGACTACAACTGTTGGTACTGGTGCTGAAGATAACAGTTATATATGTCGTGCCTATTAAGCTGAACTTGCCGAATAGGCCGAACTTCCTTAAAAATTGGACTTTTAAAAAAAATATTACAGATTGATATATTTTTCACTGAGGATGTAAAAAAAATACTTTTGGACCTAACTCAGAAACCTCACCTAACCTAACTGATTTTTTGTAGCTAAATTCTGATTTATATATCATAAGTCAGTTTAAATAAATTTAATATTAAACTCAATGATATATATTTTTCTCCATATGTTCAGTGATTTATAGCAAAAAAAATATTCACTCTTCTTATTCGGCAGAAAACACCATATATATATATATATATATATATATATATATATATATATATATATATATATATATATATATATATATATATATATATATAGAGAGAGAGAGAGAGAGAGAGAGAGAGAGAGAGAGAGAGAGAGAGCAAGGAAGGTTGCAATATGATGACTTTACATCCAGCATTTCTGTGACATTGTTGCACCAGCCACCACTATCTCATTCCACACTCACACAGTTTTCTTTGTACTTCCTTCTCATACTTCTCAAAGCCATAACAGTCAATAAACCCATGTCGTAATGAACGACTATCAATGATTGAACAAAAGAATAGACAGAGAATCGAACCCACGCCCTGGGCTAGTGTGTGGAACAGGTGACAATGGTAAATCCCTTCTACTGTATCACTGTGATTGGATGGTACAGTGAAGATCCTGCAACACACAACACAAAGATTTGATTTACCTTCAGGTATTCGGTCAATTCACTGGTAGTTATTCATTGTGTTGGCTGCCATGTTGGCACCACAGCCTGGCCGGTCTGTGGCTGCCATGTTGGCACCACAGCCTGGCCGGTCTGTGGCTGCCATGTTGGCACCACAGCCTGGCCGGTCTGTGGCTGCCATGTTGGCACCCCCCATTCACAGCCTGGCCGGTCTGTGGCTGCCATGTTGGCACCACTAGCCTGGCCGGTCTGTGGCTGCCATGTTGGCACCACTGCCTGGCCGGTCTGTGGTGCCATGTTGGCACCACAGCCTGGCCGGTCTGTGGCTGCCATGTTGGCACCACAGCCTGGCCGGTCTGTGGCGCCATGTTGGCACCATGCCTGGCCGGTCTGTGGCGCCATGTTGGCACACGCCTGGCCGGTCTGTGGCTGCCATGTTGGCACCACAGCCTGGCCGGTCTGTGGCGCCATGTTGCACACAGCTGGCGTCTGTGCTGCTGTGGCACCACAGCCTGGCCGGTCTGTGGCTTGCCATGTTGGCACCACTGCCTGGCCGGTCTGTGGCTGCCATGTTGGCACCACAGCCTGGCCGGTCTGTGGCTGCCATGTTGGCACCACAGCCTGGCCGGTCTGTGGCTGCCATGTTGGCACCACAGCCTGGCCGGTCTGTGGCTGCCATGTTGGCACCACAGCCTGGCCGGTCTGTGGCTGCCATGTTGGCACCACTGCCTGGCCGGTCTGTGGCTGCCATGTTGGCACCACTGCCTGGCCGGTCTGTGGCTGCCATGTTGGCACCACTGCCTGGCCGGTCTGTGGCTGCCATGTTGTCACCACAGCCTGCCGGTCTGGGCTGCCATGTTGCACCAGCCTGCCGGTCTGTGCGCCATGAGCACCACTGCCTGGCCGGTCTGTGGCTGCCATGTTGTCACCACAGCCTGGCCGGTCTGTGGCTGCCATGTTGGCACCACTGCCTGGCCGGTCTGTGGCTGCCATGTTGGCACCACTGCCTGGCCGGTCTGTGGCTGCCTGGATGAATTTCATAAATTCACGAAGACATCAGTACCATCACGGACACCAGCACGGACATACCAGCACGGACATACCAGCACGGGAACACCACCACGAACTCCTACAGACACACCACAGACACACCATTACGGATACACCACAACGGACACACCACCACGAACACACCACCACAGACACCACAACGAACACAACACCACAGACACACCGTCACGGATACACCACAACGGACACACCACCACGAACACACCACCACAGACACACCACAACGAACACAACACCACAGACACACCGTCACGGATACACCACCACAAAAACACCACCACAGACACACCACCACGGACACACCACCACAGACACACCACCACGGACACACCACCACAGACACACCGCCACAAACACACCATCACAGATACACCGCAACAGACACACCGCCAGAAACACCATCACGGACATACCACCACGGACACACCACCACGGACACACCACCACAAACACACCACCACGGACACACCACCAGATACACCACCACGGACATACGACCACATACACACCACCACGGACACACCGCCACAAACACACCATCACAGATACACCGCCACAGACACACCGCCAGACACACCACCACGGACACACCACCAGATACACCACCACGGACACACCGCCACAAACACACCATCACAGATACACCGCCACAGACACACCGCCACGGACACACCACCACAGATTCTGTCATCTGTTCTGGCCCTTTCACTGACATTTTCAATCTAGACGAGCTTGACATTTCACAACTATAGTATTGAGTCTAATTGAATTCCACAGCAGCTGATAAATGCAGAGCGTCCACAGGCACTAAATTTGATATAAAAATCAAAGTGATGAACGAACTCAGTTGAAACATTCCCCCACCTCACTTACCCCCCTCCCCCCACTCTGTTCCCCTCTCCCACCTCGTCTCCCTTCCCTCTCTCCCTCTAAATTATACCAGAATCAATTTTTTTACCATGTAAATACAGAAAATTTAGAGGGATTTGTTCATACCCAAGAATGTGAACAACTTATATATTAAAATATATATATATATATATATATATATATATATATATATATATATATATATATATATATATATATATATATATATATAAACACACACGTTTTAATTATTTTGTAAAGGAACCTAAAGCTGATGACATTAGGGGACTGAAGACTGAGGGAAGATATGACATACAAAATACCCAGTGGGTTTAAGAAGCTGGAAACAAGTACATGAGGGCACAATCGGAAGTTAAGACACACTCGATGTGTAGAGTGTTTTAAACGAGTCTTTGTCTGGGTTCCTGAAAGTCACTCTTACGTTCGCAGGCTTAGCCTGTGCTGCTGATGTTACTCTGTTTATATGTGCCCCGGGAGACAGGTTCGGGGTAATGGTTATTCCCAGGTCTTTTACTTTAAATGTTACTGTGAGCTTACCTTTCCTTCACCACCCTCTCCACTACCCCAGACCATACTCTGTTCGCAACCTTATTTCTGTTTCAAACCTTCATAACTTTGCCTTTTGTACTTGTACTCGCCTATTTGTGGTTGTAGCGGTCGATTTGCAGTTCCTGGCTCCACCTCTTAGCTAGTCGCTACTAGGTCCACTCCCTCTATAATTTAAGAGAGCTATGCATGGATCCTGCCCTTCCTGACAATTCTAGTGCTGAATAAATACTTCCTAACATCCCTATGGCTCATCTGAGCCGTGTGTGTGTGTTTGTGTGTGTGTGTGTGTTAGTTACCATTTTGTTCTAGGCACATGTCGATTAGACACTAGGCCTGATGTATATATGTGCTTGAAAGCGCGCGCGCGTGTGTGTGTGTATGTGTGTGTGTGCGTGTGTGTGTGTGTGAGTATGTGTGTGTGTGTGTATGTGTGTGTGTGTGTGTGTACTCACCTATTTGTGATTGCAGGAGTCGAGTCATAACTCCTGTGTGTGTGTGTTTTTTGTATGTTTTTGGAGAACGTGTACATGCAAGTGAGCGTATGTGTATATCTCATTCTCTCTCTCTCTCTCTCTCTCTCTCTCTCTTTCTGTCTCTCTCTCTCTCTCTCTGTTTCTGTCTCTCTCTCTCTCTCTCTCTCTCTGTGTCTCTGACTCTCTGTCTCTCTCTCGCTCTCTCTCTGTCTCTCTGAATCTCTCTTTCTCTCTCTCTGTCTGTCTCTCTCGCTCTGTCTCTCTCTGTCTGTCTCTCTCGCTCTGTCTCTCTCTGTCTCTGAATCTCTCTTTCTCTCTCTCTGTCTCTGAATCTCTCTTTCTCTCTCTCTGTCTCTGTCTCTGTCTCTCTCGCTCTGTCTCTCTCTCTCTCTGTCTCTGTCTCTGTCTCTCTCTCTCTCTCTCTCTGTCTCTCTCTCTTTCTCTCTCACAAGAAAACATTCACTCACATTTCATGAGATATAATACTCATTGGTTCTGATGCAGTTAAGCTTAACAACGTGAGTCTATGATGAGTATATTATCTGAGTATAATTGATATAATTGATGTAATTGATGTAATTATCCATTTTTGACGTCAGGTTATAGTGGATAAATGTAACAGGTACAAGCATTTACATTTAGAAAATCTTAAATAATTTGTATTAAAAGAGGTGTTTCGTTTTAACACACACACACACACACACACACACACACACACACACACACACACACACACACACACACACACACATACACACACACATACAAACTGCTGCAGCATATGGGCGCCTAGTAAACCTAAGAACAGCATTCCGACATCTTAATAAGGAATCGTTCAGGACCCTGTACACTGTGTACGTTAGGCCCATACTGGAACCCATACCTAGCCAAGCACGTAATGAAACTAGAGAAAGTGCAAAGGTTTGCAACAAGACTAGTCCCGGAGCTAAGGGGAATGTCCTACGAGGAGAGGTTAATGGAAATCGACCTGACGACACTGGAGAACAGGAGAGATAGGGGGGACATGATAACGACATATAAAATACTGAGAGGAATCGACAAGGTGGACAGAGACAGGATGTTCCAGAGATGTGACACAGCAACAAGGGGTCACAGTTGGAAGTTGAAGACTCATATGAGTCACTGGGATGTTAGGAAGTATTTTTTCAGTCACAGAGTTGTCAGGAAGTGAAACAGTCTGGAGAGTGATGTAGTGAAAGCAGGATCCATACATAGCTTTAAGAAGAGGTACGATAAAGTCATGAAGCAGGGAGAGAGTGAATCTAGTAGCGGCCAACAAAGAGCCGGGGTCAGGATCTGTGACCCGACTTCTGCAATCACAAATAAGTAAGTACACACAAAGCTTTGCAAAAAGCTCTCCTACCCACTCATATATTTCTTGTTCGTAAGCTTGAATAAGTGTGTGTGAGAGAGAGAGAGAGAGAGAGAGGTAAACCCTGCACAAGTAGCAGTATGTACCCCGACACCAGCGCTGCCAGGGCTCCACACTTCATGAATTATACACAAGATATTCAGAGAAGTTTGTACGGAGTCAGTAGGTAACAATACAAGTTAATCAATACCTTACCCATGAAGAACACAACTTACCCACTTTGACTCACTAATTCATCGCAAGTCAACCTTCCTTGCACCACCGTGCAGATGTGCACCTAAAATTAACATGAAAATTAGACACATGTGTAACATCCGGGTATCTTTATTGTACACGTTTCGCCAACCAGTGGCTTGGTAAAGCCACTGGTTGGCGAAACGTCTACAATAAAGATACCCAAATGTTGCACATGTTTCTAATTTTCATCTTGTCGTTATTGTATACTATTCATGTACAACTTAATATTAAACTGGAGTGGACAGTACTGCCACCTTCAGGGAGATCTAGGAGTCCCTTAGATATATCTACAAGCTGCTCGTATATGAATATGACACATGTGCAATACTTTGGTATCATTTCCGCAATGTTTCTCCAGCGCAGCAGGCTTAAGGTATCGAATACAGAAACATCTGAACAAGAGACAACTGAAAATAAGATTCTAAGGTAATCAGTCCCTCAGTCTTGACAGAAATATAAAGAAAATTTTGAGGAGTTTGTATTAAGACTGATGGACTAAATTACCTCGTCAATTCTATCAAGGCTGAAGGACTGATCACTTCAAAATCTCCTTTCAGCTGTCTCCAGTATATGTCTCCTCTGTATTCGACTGAAGAAGCCTGCTTTGTAGGCAAAACGTTTCGGAAATAAAAATACCGAAGTGTTGCACATGTCTTATTGATGTGCCTCGTCATAACAGGATCAGTGACCTTGAAGTATAGATGACAAATATCATGAAAATCAAGGACCCCAGAGGAACCAGCTCGTTCTTCAAGAGATTCAGTGTTGTCATCCAGAGTGGTAATATACTTGTTGCATTTTGGGCACAAGGTCGACCCCACGAGTATATTTTTAACACAACTTCCGTCTCCCACCAAGGTAGAGCAACGAAACACATTCACCATCATTCTATCAGCCTCCTTCTTACCAAAGTGTGCTTTCCACGAACTATCTACATAAGGAGAGGTGGACGCTACTCAACTGCCAGGTACCATGTGGTACATGAGTGGTACACAATACTGACAAGATTAAGAATTAGACACATGAGCAACATACGGATATCTTTATTAGTAGACGTTTCGCCCTCCAGTGGTTTTATCAATACAAATTCAAGGACCCGACGTGCTGTTGGAGTGTAAGCAAGGTAACATTTATGAAGGGATTCAGGGAAACCGGCAGGTCGGACTTGAGTCCTGGAGATGGGAAGTACAGTGCCGGCACTCTGAAGGAGGGGTGTTAATGTTGCAGTTTTATAACTGTATTGTAAGCCCGCCTCTGGCAAGACAGTGATGGAGTGAATGATGGTGAAAGTTTTTCTTTTTCGGGCCACCCTGCCTTGGTGGGATACGGCTGATGTGCTAATAACTAAAAAAAATCAAGGACATAATGGGAAGACTGTAGAAGTATATACGAAAGGTGAGGTAATCAGTCCGTCAGCCTTGGAGTTAGTGAAGAGCACCGCAGTCTTGAAGAATCTGCTGCTGCACCTGCCTCACCTGACGCCAGTATATAAACACCAATCTTCCTGTAGATGAATGGTTCAGAGAACCGACAAGTTGATAAATTAGACACATGTGTAACACTTGGGTATCTTTACTGAGGAAAGGTTTAGCCACGCAGAGGCTTCATCAGTTATATACAAACAAAAATGGTGAAGATGAGAAGGAGTTTGAGGTAATCAGTCCCTCAGTCTGGAGTCAATGTAATCAGTCCATCAATCTTGAAAAGAATACAGCATATGTGCGAAGAAGTTGCTTATATACTGTAGACAGGTGAGGTGAAGCATCGTAGATGATATCACATTGCACAAATCCACAAACTCCTGAGGGACTGACCACCTCAAAACTACGTCTTCCAAGGTGATGGACTGTTGACATCGTCTTTACATCTCTACAGCTTCTGCTGACTCCTCTGTACTCGACTGAAGAAGCCTACTGTGTAGGCGAAACGTTTCGGAATAAAGATACCTAACTGTTGTACATGTGTCTTATCAAAATGTGTTTTTTCCAGTGACTATTTTTCCTAGCCAAAATTGTGACTTATTTTCTGTGACCTTTTTTTCCGGACACCGTCTCCCCAGCACCACCACAACCACCACCTCCACAACCACCACCACCTCCACAACCACCACCACCAACAACAACAACAGCAACTACGGGACATTAAGCAATGTTGTGTTTTTTCCATCACTGACTTTTTCTCTCACAAACTTGGTGACCATCTTGCAGGGTCCCTCCCTCCCTCCGCCGGTTCCCGGACATGCGCTCAGGTGTTTTGTGTCACAAATGATGACCATGTTTGCTGATAAACACCTTCCATATTAACATGAGAATCACGCACAAGAAAAGACATACCTTTCAGAATTTTTTTTTTACTGAAACGATGCTTCTTTGTAGAGCTTTATTAAAGAGTAGAGCTTTATCAAGTACAGAGATTTAAAGAATACAGCTTTAAATAGTTGAGCTTTATCAACTGGGTTGGGTTTGATTGGTGTCGTGGGTACGGGAGTAAATTCTTGGGTACCTTTGGGTAGTGGTGGTTTTGATAAGGACCTGCCTTGTATGGGCCAGTAGGCGTTCTGCTGTGTTTCTCCATTCTTGTGTTCTTACTAGTCTAGGCTCAATGAATTTCATGAGGTGTCCAACATCGCCCCTGTGTTGAACACACGTGTTTACGGTTATCACTGGTGCAAGCATTTTTGTGTTCCCTGATCCTAATATCCAGAGATCTGGCTGTTTCCCCCACATATACTTCGTCACACACCCCACATGGTATAATGGATACTCCTGCACTCGTGCCAGAGTCATTCTTGGGTTTTTGCACTAGGTTTCCAATAGTAGTTGAAGAGCTGGTGGATATTTTAGCTAGTTTTCTGCTACGACCATCACCACTATTGCTACGACCACCACCACTATTGCTACGACGACCACCACCACCACTGCTACGACCACCACCACCACTGTTACGACCATCACCTCCACTGCTACGACCACCACCAAATCCCTGAGTCAGCAAGCTACCTAAATTCTCCCCTTCAGATTCTTCATTTTTTCAAGATTCTGCTGAGAAGCGAATTAGACAAAATGATTTGTTCCCTAAAAACATTTTAAAAAATTTTGTGAGAAAATTAATATCGAAATGGCAAGTTTTCTTAAATTCAGAATATTTTTAATTTTCCATCGGTCAAATTCATTATTTCACCCGATTAATGTATTCTCTTCAATGGGATGTCTTGATGCTGTTGAAGGGCTCTTGATCCTAGGAACTGCAGCTATCCTTCCCTTCGTTCAATCAGACTTGATTACCTGTCATTCCCCAGGCGTTGTGTGACTCTTGAGAATTTAGCGCTTCCCTGTATAACAATAACGTAATCTAATTAAACCAAATTTAATCAAATATATTTGACGTATTTTGTTTGATCAGCCAAACTGTTGTGACACGCAGGTAGCTAGCACCAACAGGATGAGTGGGAGATTAAGACACGTGTAGACCGTAGAGCTGAACTCTTCTCCAGGCTGAGGGACTGACCCCCCCAAATACTTTTTCTCCAAGGTTGATGGACTGATTACATTATCTTCATTTCACTACTACACCTCCTGCCTCGGTATTTGTCCTTGTATTAATAAGTCACTGGAGGGCGAAACGTCTACAATAAAGATACTCAGATGTTGCACGTGTGTCTAATTCTTCATCTTGTCGGTACTGTGTACCATACATGTACAACTTGTCTTAATTTCATCTTGTCGGTATTGAATACCATTCTTGTACAAGCCTACTGTGTAGGCGAAACGTTTCACCAATAAAGATACCCAACTGTTGCACATGTGTCTTAATCTCCAACTTAAAGAACAAGAACTCACAATACCGTGACTGAAATAATACACAAATAACCTACACACAGGAGAGAGAGGAGCTTACGACGACGTTTCGGTCCGACACTGTGACTTTGTAAATGGTGCAAGTCGAACCAAAACGTCGTCGTAAGCTCCCCCTCCCTATGTGCGGGTTATTTGTGTAATATTCAACTTGTTGTTATTTTATACCATTTTCAACACAGCGTGACAGGAACTTGCACATAATATTGTCTTCACAACTTATTCCTTAGGTAATGCTGTAAATGGGTTGAGAAAATATTTGTTTAGTGGGTTTGGGTTTAAAAAGGACCTGCCTATTATGGGCCAGTAGGCCTGCTGCAGTGTTCCTCCTTTCTTACGTCCTTAACTAGACTATCAACTAAGAGGTCAGATCTACAGGCTGTAGTGACCATACATATCCATGGCTTCACACTGTTGTTAAATTTCACAAAGCGTTAAATTTGCATGGGCATTTAGGGAGTGGCGGCCAAGGTTCAAGCCTATGTCCACCGTATCCTGGCCACTGATCAGCCAGTCTGTTGGTGATTGTCAATGGCTTTACAGTTTGTTTCCACAGTTGCTTTATGGTTAAAACCATACGAAATGGAATGATGAATTAGACACTTGTTGTGGCATGCTAAGAGTACGTCATATTTTGTTGGGTGTGTCACACACCCATATAGGCATACCCTCCTGACCAGTGAACCAGGTGTTAAGGGTATAATGAGTAGGGGCAATGTGATTGGTTGGTTCAACCAGCCAATCACAATAAAGCTTGCCAAAGTTGTGAAGCGATGTGGTACACTTGTGAATCAAAACTGGCAGACTTACCTCCAAGTCTGGTCGCTACGGTTCTCAGCGTGTCTCTTGCTTGCATTACCTTACTGTACCTTACTCTGTATATATCGTACATACATTGCTTGCTGTTTGGTGAAGGAAAGGTAAAAGTATTTACTCTGCTGCCTCCTCCTCCTCCTCCTCTTCTTTCTCCACCTCCTCCTTCATCACCTACTCCTCCACTCTTCCTCCACCTCCTCCTCGTGATCTTAGTCAGTGTCTAGGCTGCGGGTCACATAAATTCCGCCAGTCTAATTTCACTTTTAATTATTTTAATTAATGGCGACGCATTCAATGACCAAAAAAATGAAAGTGACGTCACAGATGCAATTGTAACGCTGAGTTGGCAACCCTGGAAGGGAGAGGAGAGGAGGGAGGGAGGAAAATAGAGGGAAGGAGAGGAAAGAAGAGGAAGGGAGAAAGGAAAGGGAGAGAGGAAGGGTGTAGATGAATGGTTCAGAGAACCGACAAGTTGTTAAATTAGACATATATGCAACACTTGGGTATCTTTGGCGAAACGTTTCCTCAATAAAGATACCCAAGTGTTGCATATGTGTCTAATTTAATAATTTAACAGAGAGGAAGGGTAGGAGATTAAACAGGGAGAGGATAGAAAGTGAGAGAGGAAGACGGGAGGAACGGAGAGTGAGAGAAAGATAGGGAGAGGATGAGGGCAGGGGACAGGAAAGAGAGTTGGGGGTAAAGTATGGGTGAGAGAGAGGGTAAAAGACTAGCAAAGAGTAAAAAGAGGAGCAGCAACAACAGTAGTAGTAGCAACAGGAATAGCACCAACAACAGTAGCAACAGCAAAAACAGTAGTACCAGCAACAACAGTAGCAGCATCAACAACAGCAGAACCAGCAACTACAGTAGCAGCAACAACAACAACAGTAGTACCAGCAACAAAAGTAGTACCAGCAACAACAGCAACAACAGTAGTACCAGCAATAACAGAAGTAGCAGCAACAACATTAGTACCAGCAACAGGAATAACAGCAACAACAGTAGCAGCAGCAACAACAGTAGTACCAGCAACAACAGTAGCAGCAGCAACAACAGTAGCAGCAGCAACAGTAGTACCAGCAACAACAGTAGCAGCAGCAACAACAGTAGCAGCAGCAACAACAGTAGTAGCAGCAACAGTAGCAGTAGCAACAACAGTAGTAGCAGCAACAACAGTAGCAGCAACAACAACAGTAGTAACAGCAACAAAAGTAGTACCAGCAACAACAGTAGCAACATTAACAACAGTAGTACCAGCAATAACAGTAGTAACAGCAACAACAGTATTACCAGCAACAGGAATAGCAGCAACAACAGTAGCAGCAACAACAACAGTAGTACCAGCAACAACAGTAGCAGCACCAACAACAGTAGTACAAGCAACAACAGTAGCAGCAGCAACAACAGTAGCAGCAGCAACAGTAGTACCAGCAACAACAGTAGCAGCAGCAACAACAGTAGTAGCAGCAACAGTAGCAGTAGCAAAAACAGTAGTAGCAGCAACAACAGTAGCAGCAACAACAACAGTAGTAACAGCAACAAAAGTAGTACCAGCAACAACAGTAGCAACATCAACAACAGTAGTACCAGCAATAACAGTAGTAACAGCAACAACAGTATTACCAGCAACAGGA
Organism: Cherax destructor; assembly: GCA_009830355.1. Taxonomy (NCBI): domain Eukaryota; kingdom Metazoa; phylum Arthropoda; class Malacostraca; order Decapoda; family Parastacidae; genus Cherax; species Cherax destructor. The sequence continues at coordinate 254,810 of WNWK01000808.1, forward strand.
ATAGCAGCAACAACAGTAGCAGCAGCAAGAACAGTAGCAACAGCAAGAACAGTAGCAGCAGCAAGAACAGTAGCAGCAGCAACTACAGTAGCAACAGCAACAACAGTAGCAGCAGCAATAACAGAAGCAGCAGCAGCAACAGTAGTACCAGCAACAAGAAAAGTAGAAACATTAGTAACAAGAGCAGAAACAGTAGTAGAAACAACAGCAACAGGAGCGGAAGCAGTAGAAGAAACAAATAACAGTAGCAGCAACAGGAGCGCCTACAGTAGCAACAGGATCAGCGCGGGGGGCAGTGTGCTACGCTCGGCCACACTGGTTTACGCCAAGCCCTTACGCTTTTACTGCTTCATGCACCATTACCTCCTCCCTTCCCTCCAACACCTCTGTGCGTAGTTTTATATATATATATATATATATATATATATATATATATATATATATATATATATATATATATATATATATATATATATATATATATCGACTCCAGGCTGAGGGATTGATTACCTCAACTTATCTTCCACCTTTCTTTGCACTGGACTGAAGAAGCCACTGGCTGGCAAAACGTTTCAGGTATAAAGATACCCAAATGTTCAACAAGTGTCTAATTTATCAACTTGTCTGTTTTTTAATCCATTTATTTAAAAATCCGGCATTTGGATAACGGTGAAGTCAATGAGAAAAGCCTGGGTAAGTAAGTAAGTTTATGCATGTATGACTCGACCCCTGCAACCACAAATAGGTGAGTACAGATTATCATACACAGCAGCGTATGTGTAGAGGACACAGGATAACCCAAAATAGTCAGACAAAGTGACTTATTTCCACTGGGGTCCTTTTATTACATGAATCATGGTGACTTGTCCTCAATCCTTCCAAATGTGAAATCCCCCAACCAAGCAGCCAATCATTACTGCTATTTAACCCATGTTACTAGAAGCCTCAACTATCACCAGTACTGACAGCATCGTACAGCGAGCCTTGCAGTCACCATGTTATTAAAACAGTACACAAATAACCCGTACACAGAAGAGAGGAGCTTACGACGACGTTTCGCTCCGACTTGGACCATTTACAAAGTCACACTAACCCAAAAAAGTGAGGGACCCAGTATATATAGGCGAGGGGGACAAGGACGGGGCCTATATATATACTGGATAAGAAAAATGGTTATAATTATAACCGAGGCCTTCCACTGGTAAGCCAGTGGAAGGCTTCGGTCAGATGACCAAAAGCTCCAGCTGCGGGTCATCATATGACTAAGACCCGCGTCAGGAAACACTTGTCCTGTTTCCTGACAAAAATTACCTAACCTAACTCTTTTGTGTCAATTTGACTTTGTAAATGGTCTAAGTCGGACCGAAACGTTGTCGTAAGTTTCTACCTCCTATTTGCGTATTGCTCCAGTCACGGTATTGTGACTTTTTGTTCTTTATTGACACAGTCGTCGAGGAGAAACTGTGATTTGAAGACCCACGATATGTTTTATTTTCTCACGAAGCCAAAAATATTTCTAGAGGTGAGTACCATCTTCTGACAGCCAAAAATTGAGTGACTAAGATAAACTCATGAAATCAATATTCAGAAAAGTACTAAATCTGTCACTAGGTAACACGGAATCAAGCAACTCATCCAGTTATACTAGAAGGAATAGGAGTTTGCAAGGCAAAACAGCATTATCCCTATTTCTATCTTACCAATCCCACATGGAAGAGTTCTAGAGGACTTGGTCCCAAATTTGCACACAGATAGCACTCCCTACGAAGGCAAGAGGCTCGCCATACGATACAAAATACCCCATTAGCAGGGGTGTAATGAGTACACTGAGAAACTAACAATAATTTTAAGGGGTCCAAGACTACTCAACAGCCTCCCATCATACAGAAGGGGGATTACCAAAAACCCTGGTTGTCTTCAAATAGGTTCATAAAGTCATTTCTTGATCGGAAGGGATGATGGACTGCGCGTGGCCAGCCAGCAGTAACAGTTTGGTTGATAAGGCCCTGATCCACCAAGAAGCCTAGTCTGAGACTGGGCTGCGGGGAGGCGTTGATCCCTAAGGACATCCTTCAGGTAATTCAAAGCGCTTTCGTGATTTCTCACATTATCAAGGAATTTCACAATTTATTTTCACTGATTATTTTGCATATTGTGACATCACCTGTTTACTGTGATCTTAGTGTGTGTGTGTGTGTAACGAAAAAGAGGACGATGAGAAGAGGACGAAGAGGAGGAAGAGAAGAGAAAGAGATAGAAGAAAAGGAAGAGGAGGAGGAGGAGGAGGGAGGAGGAGGAGGAGGAGGAGAACTAGACATAACAGTCATCCCACACTACCCCACATCCGCTGGTTATTCTTCCTGTAGTGAATCTGGTGCTCACTGGCCTGTGTATTATGTCTGGCATACATTACCCCTCTCTCCTCACTCTTCCCCTCTCCCAAGCCTCCCCAACCCTACATCCCCTCCCTTTTCCTTCCCTCCCCTCTGCTTTTCTCCCCATGGCAAGTCCATCTGGCACCCTGGGTGGTAGTTGAGAATGCCAATACTGTCCATCACTCATCATGTCGGGTGCGGCACTAGTGCCAGCTGGAATGTGGCTCCCTCTCCACGGGAACTCTTAAGGCACTCTTATGAATGAATGTGTCTTCAGAAAGGGGGTGCCTTGACGCCGGTGAAAGGGTCTTGATGTCGGTGAAAGGGTCGTGATCTATGGAGTATAGGCTACTATCACTTTCTTTAGGTCAAAGTGGTTTACCACCCATTCCCCAGGCGCTGTAGGACACTTCCGGGTTTAGCGCTGCTTTATGATGATAATAACAGTAATATTCATGACTGTACGCACACACACACACAGGATACATACATAGTTTTAAGATGATGTACGATAAGGCTCTTAAAGCAGGGAGAGAGTGGACCTAGGAGCGACCATCGAAGAGGCGGGGCCAGGAGCTATGAATCGATCCCTGCAACCACAAATAGGGAAGTACACACACACACACAGTGAAGCTGAAGTAATTAGATTTTTATTGCCAATCGAAGGGTGGATAGCATTCTGAACTTCTCGCCACTGTCATACAAACAACACCAAAGGCCAGGCCCAAGAGCTGGAGCTCATCCCCACCACAGACTAGGTGAGTAGACAGAGGAGTCCCACCCAGCAGCAGTTAACATTTCACGGTCCGTTACCTGCACCAGCGCCGGAACTCCAGTCAATATATCATACCTGAAAAAAGAAAAAAAACTGCCTTAGAACAAGACACGGGACTTAAGTCGTCTTATGCTCCCTTGTCCCCGACTCATCTTCTCTAGACTTCAAAATAATTAAGACACTGTTGAGCCCTTATAACCCTCTCCTTGCACACACACACACAAGAAGAGGTACGATCAAGCTCTTGGAGCAGGGAGAGAGTGGACCTAGAGGCGGGGCCAGGAGCTACGATTCGACCCCTGCAATCACAAATAGGTGGGCACACACACACATACACGATAAGTTGAAAATAAAAGAGTGACGGCAGATGAGATAAAATAACAAGAGTGTTATCAAGGACCTTAGTAAAGGAAATATATCACTTTGACTTTTTTGGGTTATCCTGACGGGTAATTTACACATATGTTACTATGCAATAATCGCGAATAAGCGACACAAAACAACTATCATTCAACTCTCCCTCGCGGTTGTTTTGCATGTTATTATGTATGATAATTGTACTTTTGTGTAACTGTAGCTAAATAAAATTACATGAAGGACTCGAAGACTGGTGTCGGTACTTCTAGCAGCCAGCCAGATATCTAGTAATATAGGTAAGCAGCTAGTTAGCCAACCAGGCAGTTAGCCAGCAGGGAAATCAGCCAGACAATGAACTAGCCATGCACCCAACCAACTAGCCAGGCACCCAACCAACTAGCCAGGCACCCAACCAACTAGCCAGGCACCCAACCAACTAGTCAGCCACTCAGCCATCCAGTCAACTAGCCATCCTCGTAGCTAACCAGTTACCCAATCAACCACCCAGCCAGTTTTTCAACCAATCTGTTACCTAAATAGCCATCCATCCACCTCGCCAGCCAGTCACCCAAGCAACCAGCCAGCCAATCAGTTTTTCAACCAACCTGTCAACTAACCAGCCAGCCATCCACCTCGCCAGCCAGTCACCCAAGCAACCAGCCAGCCAATCAGTTTTTCAACCAACCTGTCAACTAACCAGCCAGCCATCCACCTCGCCAGCCAGTCACCAGGCAGCAAGCCAAGCATCAGTCAATAAAGAGTAATACCGAAGAAAGGAAGGAGTAAGTGGAAACCATTTCTCAGACTAGTGTTGCCATTACAGCCGCCTTCTGCTGCCTATTAAATCTGGGTGGCAGGCCGCCGGCTGTATCACAGCCAGGTGATTAATATACTGCTGGAATATGTGAGCGCTAATTAAGAAGACTCATATATTAGTAGCTTTTATAGGGAAGTCGACAGAGGCAGGAGTAGTGGGTACGACCTCCAGGACTGCCTTCCTCCATCTGTGCTAAGATGGAGGAAGGCAGCTTGCTGGCTGAGGCCATCCACTTGCTCTACACTACCATCCACTTGCTCTACACTACATCCACTTGCTCTACACTATCATCCACTTGCTCTACACTACCATCCACTTGCTCTACACTACATCCACTTGCTCTACACTACCATCCACTTGCTCTACACTACCATTTACTTGCTCTACACTACCATCCACTTGCTCTACACTACCATCCACTTGCTCTACACTACATCCACTTGCTCTACACTACCATCCACTTGCTCTACACTACCATTTACTTGCTCTACACTACCATCCACTTGCTCTACACTACCATCCACTTGCTCTACACTACATCCACTTGCTCTACACTACCATCCACTTGCTCTACACTACCATCCACTTGCTCTACACTACCATCCACTTGCTCTACACTACCCACCACTTGCTCTACACTACCATTTACTTGCTCTACACTACCATCCACTTGCTCTACACTACCATTTACTTGCTCTACACTACCATCCACTTGCTCTACACTACCATCCACTTGCTCTACACTACCATCCACTTGCTCTACACTACCCACCACTTGCTCTACACTACCATCCACTTGCTCTACACTACCATCCACTTGCTCTACACTACATCCACTTGCTCTACACTACCATTTACTTGCTCTACACTACCATCCACTTGCTCTACACTACCATCAACTTGCTCTACACTACCATCCACTTGCTCTACACTACCATCAACTTGCTCTACACTACCATCCACTCTACACTACCATCCACTACACTACCATCCACTCTACACTACCATTCACTCTACACTACCATCCACTACCCATCCACTTGCTCTACACTACCATCCACTTGCTCTACACTACATCCACTTGCTCTACACTACCATTTACTTGCTCTACACTACCATCAACTTGCTCTACACTACCATCCCCTTGCTCTACACTATCATCCACTTGCTCTACACTATCATCCACTTGCTCTACACAACATCCACTTGCTCTACTCTACCCACCACTTGCTCTAGACTACAATCCACTTGCTCTACCATCCACTTGCTCTAACATCCACTTGCTCTATACTACATCCACTTGCTCTACACTACCCACCACTTGCTCTACACTACCATCCACTTGCTCTACACTACCATCCACTTGCTCTACACTACCATCCACTTGCTCTACACTATCATCCACTTGCTCTATACTACATCCGCTTGCTCTACACTACACAACACTTGCTCTACACTACCATCCACTTGCTCTACACTACCATCCACTTGCTCTACACTACCATCCACTTGCTCTACACTACCCACCACCTGCTCTACACTACATCCACTTGCTCTACACTACCCACCAATTGCTCTACACTACCATTCACTTGCTCTACACTACCATCCACTTACTCTACACTACCATCCACTTGCTCTACAATATCGTCAACTTGCTCTACACTACATCCACTTGCTCTACACTACCCACCACCTGCTCTACACTACATCCACTTGCTCTACACTACCATCCACTTGCTCTACACTACCATCCACTTTACACTACCATCCACTTGCTCTACACTACATCCACTTGCTCTACACTACCCACCACCTGCTTTACACTACATCCACTTGCTCTACACTATCATCCACTTACTCTACACTACTATCCACTTGCTCTACACTATCATCCACTTGTTCTACACTACATCCACTAGCTCTACACTACCCACCACTTGCTCTACACTACCATCCACTTGCTATACACTACCATCCACTTGTTCTACACTACATCCACTTGCTCTACACTATCATCCACTTGCTCTACACTACCATCCACTTGCTCTACACTATCATCCACTTGCTCTACACTACATCCACTTGCTCTACACTACCATCCACTTGCTCTACATTATCATCCACTTGCTCTACACTACCCACCACCTGCTCTACACTACCATCCACTTGCTCTACACTATCATCCACTTGCTCTACACTACATCCACTTGCTCTACACAACCATCCACTCGCTCTACACTACCATCCACTTGCTGTACACTATCATCCACTTGCTCTACACAACCATCCACTCGCTCTACACTACCATCCACTCGCTCTACACTACCATCCACTTGCTCTACACTATCATCCACTCCCCCATCACACGCCAGCTGGTTCTAGGACTTGGACGAGGAGTAGCAGGAAGAGGAAGGATGGAACGGAAGGATGGAATGGGAGGATGGAAAGGGATGATGGAACGGAAGGATGGAATGGGAGGATGGAAAGGGACGATGGAACGGAAGGATGGAATGGGAGGATGGAAAGGGACGATGGAATGGGATGAGCGGGAGATTTAGTGAACTAGAGAGATTCTTCAGCTTGTACAGAGGAGTAAGAGAGACTTTGGCTTTTCTTTAAGATGCGAGGAGGAGAGAGCAGATAAATCCTGTAGGCTTTATAACCAAAACGCAAGTTGAGATCTAGCTCTTGTCTCTTCAAAGAGCAGAATTTGCATTAATGGAGCCTCAGGTTCATTTTTTAGGTGAATTTAGTGACAATTGTTCACTGTGTGTGTGTGTGTGTGTGTGTGTGATGTGTGTGTGTGTGTGTGTGTGTGTACTCACCTAGTTGTACTCACCTAGTTGTGGTTGCAGGGGTCGATTCAAAGCTCCTGGCCCCGCCTCTTCACTGGCCGCTACTGGGTCACTCTCCCTGCGCCATGAGCTTTATCATACCTCTGCTTAAAGCTATGTATAGAGCCTGTCTCCACTACATCGCTTCCTAAACTATTCCACTTCCCGACAACTCTGTGACTGAAGAAATACTTCCTAACATCTCTGTGATTCATCTGAGTCTTCAACTTCCATCTGTGTCCCCTTGTTGTTGTGTCCCATCTCTGGAACATTCTGTCTCTGTCCACTTTGTCAATTCCTCTCAGTATCTTATATGTTGTTATCATGTCTCCCTATCTCTCCTGTCCTCCAGTGTCGTCAGGTCGATTTCCCTTAACCTCCTCGTAGGACATACCCCTTAGCCCGGGACTAGTCTTGTTGCAAACCTTGCACTTTCTCGAGCTTCTTCACATGCTTGGCTAGGTGTGGGTTCCAAACTGGTGCTGCATACTCCAATATGGGCCTAACGTACACAGTGTACAGGGTCCTGAACGATTCTTTATTAAGATGTCGGAATGCTGTTCTTAGGTTTGCTAGGCGCCCATATGCTGCAGCAGTTATTTGGTTGATGTGCGCCTCAGGAGATGTGTCTGGTGTTATACTCACCCCAAGATCTTTTCCTTGATTGAGGTTTGCAGTCTCTGGCCCCTAGGCTGTACTCCGTCTGCGGTCTTCTTTGCCCTTCCCCAATCTTCATGACTTTGCACTTGGTGGGGTTGAACTCCAGGAGCCAGTTGCTGGACCAGGCTTGCAGGCTGTCCAGATCCCTTTGTAGTTCTGCCTGGTCCTCGTCCGATTGAATTCTTCTCATCAACTTCACATCATCTGCAAACAGGGACACTTCGGAGTCTATTCCTTCCGTCATGTCGTTCACAAATACCAGAAACAGCACTGGTCCCAGGACTGACCCTGTGGAACCCCGCTCGTCACCGGCGCCCACTCTGACACCTCGCCACGTACCATGACTCGCTGCTGTCTCCTGACAGGTATTCCCTGATCCAATGTAGTGCCTTCCTGTTACCCCTGCCTGGTCCTCCAGCTTCTGCACTAATCTCTTGTGTGGAACTGTGTCAAACGCCTTCTTACAATCCAAGAATATGCAATCTACCCACCCCTCTCTCTCTTGCCTTATCGCTGTCACCCTGTCGTAGAACTCCAGTAGGTTTGTGACACAGGATTTCCCGTCCCTGAAACCGTGTTGGCCGTCGTTGATAAGCTCATTCCTTTCTAGGTGCTCCACCACTCTTCTCCTGACTATCTTCTCCATGACCTTGCATACTATACATGTCAGTGACACTGGTCTGTAGTTTAGTGCTACGTTTCTGTCTCCTTTTTTAAAAATTGGAACTACATTTGCTGTCTTCCAAACCTCAGGTAGTTGCCCTGTTTCGATAGATGTGTTGAAGATCGTTGTTAGGGGTACACATAGCTCCTCTGCTCCCTCTCTCAGGACCCATGGAGAGATGTTATCTGGCCCCATCGCCTTTGAAGTATCTAGCTCGCTTAGTAGCCTCTTCACTTCCTCCTCATTTGTGTGTATTGTGTCCAGCACTTGATGGTGTACCCTACCTCTCCTCCTTTCTGGAGGCCCTTCTATCTCCTCTGTGAACACCTCTTTGAATCTCATGTTGAGCTCCTCACACACTTCGTGGTCATTTCTTGTGACCTCCCCTCCTACCTTCCTCAGCCTGATCACCTGGTCCTTGACTGTGTGTGTGTGTGTGTGTGTGTGTGTGTGTGTGTGTGTGTGTGTGTGTGTGTGTGTGTGTGTGTGTAAGTGTAATCACAGTTTCTAAATTACGTCAGGAGGTAATACTTTGTACCTCCGGTGTTGTGGATTTTCTTTCGACTCGCAACCAACTTCTTCACAACTGCCGCAGCTAAAGTGTCATAGTTACTTGTTGTCAAACGTACTTGTCGACGGACACTAACTTGTGTGTGTGTGTGTGTGTGTGTAGTATTACTGTTATTTATAAGTCTATTATTCACATTATTATTCTGATAGGGGCTCTGGTGGTCTGGTGGCTAAAGCTCTCGCTTCACACGGCGAGGGCCTGGGTTCGATTCCCAGCCAGGGCAGAAACATTGGGCGTGTTTCTTTACACCTGTTGTCTATGTTCCCCATCAGTAAAATGGGTACCTGGGTGTTAGTCGACTGGTGTGAGTCGCATCCTGGGACACTGACCTAATCTGCCCGAAATGCTCAGCATAACAAGGGACTTTCTATATAGTAATATGTCACTGATGTCAGCTAGGCCTGTATACCATGTACATGTACTTGTAGTAAATAAAATAAAGATATTACCATTAATTACCCAGGTGATGCATGATCCTTATCGGTTTAGAGCTTTCCAGTATAAATAATAATACACAAATAACCAGCACATAGGCGAGAGGAGCTTACGACGACGTTTCGCTCAGACTTGGACCATTTACAAAATCACACCAACATCAAAAAGTGAGGGAGCCAGTATATATAGGCGAAGAAGACAAGGCTCTTGACCCATATTTATGAAGAGCTAGAACACAGCTAGTGTACCACAAGACGGGCAATCATCAGAAGTTTCGGTGTTTATTTTTTTCAGTTGCATCACTTCATCAGAGACCAGTCGTCGTTGCACACACAACTGCAACAAGTCAAGAGACCAGACACCCTTCTAAGGAGGTGCCTTGATGGTAGTGAAGGGCCCTTGATCCAAGGAATTGTAATCACTCTCCCCTTTCTGGGATCTAACCTGATTACCTCCCATTCCCCAGGCACTGCATGATCCCTACGGGTTTAACATATATTTTTATTATGATAATCCGGATTTCCTAGAAGAACACCACTCCGCCCCTCTCTCCCTAATTATTAAGAATCCCTTCTTCTTCTTTTCCATTTATTTCCGTCCCTTGCCCTGGCTGGGAACATGATAGTATGGAAGACAGTAAACTGGGACCACCACCTAACAGAAGTTCACACATACATACCTACTGATCATAATCAGCAAAACTCAACCATGGAGATGAGTTTAACAACAAGAACATCAACTGGGAGCTGATAATTGTGAGCTTACAGAAATACACTGGAAGACAATATGATAAACAATGACCTAATCCAGTATATCGAGAGGATGAGCTCAGTGGCATTAGTAGTATGTTCCAGACACTGTTATGAAGGAGGAGAAGGTAAAGGTTGGAAAGGGAGAGGAGAGCCCTCTATAGGCGGAGACGAAGAATAACAGAGATCCTCAAATGAAGCTGACTCTCTGAAGAACTAAAAGTAACACTGGATAGAGAATCAGAAAACACTGAGGTCGATGTGATCACATACAGAGTCCTGAAGAGAGAGAGAGGGGGGGGGGAGATGAAAGCCATAACTGAAATTAAGAGAAATACAAAATACTTCTTATATGCAAAACTCAGGCCAAAAACATCTAATATTGGGCCTTTGCTTAAGGGAGATGGGACATACACTAACTACAACGAGGAAATGAGAGCAATACGTAAGACGCAGTACGACTCAGTGTTAAGTGAGCTGTTAACTGACTAAACACTGAATGCCCAAACGAGTTCTTCATGAACGAGGAAGAAAACGCTACTGATATCTTCCTAATCTCTGATATAACTCTAACCCATCTTGACTTCGAAGAAGACTTCGATTGCAAACCCATGCACTCCGCCCCAGCCATCACGTATTCATAAAACCACTGATACAGCGCAACTTTACAAATTTGGCAGTAAAGCAATTGCAGGAAAACTATAGACCAATTAACCTAACTTTCTACATTATCAAGATCTTCGAAAAGATTTTAAAAAGCAAGATTCCGAATCACATGGAATAGCAGCATTTGCATAACCCAGGTCAACATGGGTTCAGAATAGATCGCTCCTGCCATTCGCAATTACTGGACCACTACGACATTGTCTTGGATGAACTTGAAGACCAAACAAGTGAAGATGTAGTATAAACTGACTTTGCAAAAGTCTTTGACAAGTGCAACCATGGGGTAACTGCACATAAAATGCTTGCAAAAGGAATAACCGGGATGGTGGGCAGATAGATAATTAACTTTCTAACAAGTAGAACGCAAGGAGTAATATAAAACAAAGTGAAATCAGAGGCAAAGTTCAGTCCCCCAAGGCACAGTACTTGCCCCGCTTCTCTTTCTCTTACCTGACATAGATAGGGACATAAACCATAACACTGTATCATCCTTCACAGATGATACTAGAATTTGAATGACACAGCGAGTCTCCAAGCTGATATAAACCAAGTCTTCTAGTTAGCTAAGTCTTCTAGTTAGCTACTGACAACGTTATGATGTTCAATGAGGAGAAATTTGAGTTAGTGTCACGGAAGAATGGAGGATATAAAAACAAGTTCAAAGTACAAGATAAATTCAGACCACTCAATACAACCTTCACAACTCTTACAAATTTAAACACCTAAATTACTGGAAGCTCTTGAAGTCCCTAGAACTGTACTCCTTAGAACGTAGGTGAGAAAGATACATCATAATCTATAACTAGAAGATGCTGGTGGGACTGGGCCCAAACTTGCACATGAAATTACTACTTATAAACACAAGAAGCTTGACAGATGGTGCAGGATAACTCTAATTCCTCCCCTCCCATCAACCACTCTAATCCATCCCCTCCCATCAACCACTCTAACCCTCCCCTCCCATCAACCACTCTAACCCTCCCATCACCTACTCTACCCTCCCTTCCCATCAACCACCCTCGTTCTCTCCTTCTAACTCTTCTTTCCTCATCTCCTTCCCTCCAATTTCCTTCCTCTCTCCTCTCTACTTCCCTCCTCCATCATCGCCCCTTCCCTCTCCATCCATCCCCTTCCTTTCTGTCTTCTCCCCTCTCTTCCCCTCTCCTGTTCTCTCCTCGTATATACATTTGGTTATTTTTCCCTCTGCCTTCCTCCGACGTTTATTTCATTATATCAGTTCCTTCATGGTTCAACTTTCCTCCCTTCTCTCAAATGTCTCTTGATTTTTTCTCCTTCACCCCTTCTCTCTCTCTCTCTCTCTCTCTCTCTCTCTCTCTCTCTCTCTCTCTCTCTCTCTCTCTCCCATTCCCTCATTCGTCTTCTTTTTGCACTTTGTTGACATTATCTCAGATTCTCTATTTTTTAACTCTGCGGTAGTTTGTTTTTTCTCTTTGTGTTCCCTGCTCTACGTTTGATGTTTATGTTTTGTTTGTATTTCCGTTTTCTTCATCTTTTTTAATTCTTCCATTCCTTCCTTCCACTTTCTCTCTCTCTCTCAAAGCTGTATTTCTATTTTTTTACTTCCATGTTACTTCTCCAGTCTTTCACCTACTCTCTTCCCCTTTGCCTTTAGTCCTCTCCTCCTCTGTCTCCTTCACATCTATTTCTCTTCCTCCTATTCCTCCTTCATATCTTCTTTCTCCCCTTCTCCTCCACTTCTCTTCCTCCTCCTCCTCCTTTCCACCTTCAATTTTATCCCAGAGTTTGAAGAGGCTAACACTGCGGCAGAAGTTCTCATGTCTTGAGCGAGACACCTCCACTACCACCACCACTACCATCACCTCCACTACCACCACCACCACTACCATCACCACCACTACCATTACCTTCACTACCATCACCTCCACTACCACTACCATCACCACCATCACTACCACTACCATTACTACTATCACCTTCACTGCCATCACCACCACTACCACCACCACCACTACCATCACCACCACTACCATCACCACCACTACCATTACCATCACTACTATCACCATCACTGCCATCACCTCCACTACCACCACCACCACTACCACTACCATCACCACTACTACCAACAGCACCGCCACCACCATCGTAAGACTGTTGCAGGTATGTCTACCAGACATCAGTGTTCACCTCTACACAAGCCTCACCCTTGAACTGTGAACCATCATTGAAGAAATCTTAATCAAGTAAAGCATCCCATCCATTGGATTAAACCTAATTACCACCCATTCTCCAGGAGCTGCATGGCCCACACGGGTCTAGCGCTTCCCAATGATTATAATAAACATTACGTGTGTACACACAATGACTTCATCTCAGGATTTCCTCGGTTCATGAAAAAAAAAGTCAGCAAATGAACAACTTTGGTGTTAGGTCCCCAGATTTGTATCCCGCTCCAATGCACCACACAATGCCTCCCTCCCTCCCTTATACCTCCTTCTCCCTTCCTTTCTCTCCCTTCCTTCCCTACCCTCCCTCCACCCCAAGCCACTCGCTGATTGCCAGATTGGAAAACGCCAAAATCATTTCGAGAGTTTAAGGCAATCTGAGCCATCTTTTTCTCGTGTTATTCCCCCAGAGAGACGCTACAAGAAAGACTCGGGCGGGTAGGAGGTAGTGGCTAATTTGTGGAGCCTAGGAGTGGAGGGCACTGCTGCACTCACTCTACTGGGGAGGCACTGCTGCACTGACTAGTGGGGAGGCACTGCTGCACTGACTAGTGGGGAGGCACTACTGCACTGACTAGTGGGGAGGCACTGCTGCACTGACTGTACTGAGGAGGCACTGCTGCACTGACTGTACTGGGGAGGCACTGCTGCACTGACTAGTGGGGAGGCACTGCTGCACTGACTGTACTGAGGAGGCACTGCTGCACTGACTGTACTGGGGAGGCACTGCTGCACTGACTGTACTGGGGAGGCACTGCTGCACTGACTAGTGGGGAGGCACTGCTGCACTGGCTCTACTGGGGAGGCACTGCTGCACTGACTGTACTGGGGAGGCACTGCTGCACTGACTGTACTGGGGAGGCACTGCTGCACTGACTAGTGGGGAGGCACTGCTGCACTGGCTCTACTGGGGAGGCACTGCTGCACTGACTGTACTGGGGAGGCACTGCTGCACTGACTAGTGGGAAGGCACTGCTGCAGTGACTGTACTGGGGAGGCACTGCTGCAGTGACTGTACTGGGGAGGCACTGCTGCAGTGACTGTACTGGGGAGGCACTGCTGCAGTGACTGTACTGGGGGCACTGCTGCAGTGACTGTACTGGGGAGGCACTGCTGCAGTGACTGTACTGAGGAGGCACTGCTGCACTGACTGTACTGAGGAGGCACTGCTGCACTGACTGTACTGGGGAGGCACTGCTGCACTGACTAGTGGGAGGCACTGCTGCAGTGACTGTACTGGGGAGGCACTGCTGCAGTGACTGTACTGGGAGGCACTGCTGCAGTGACTGTACTGGGGGCACTGCTGCACTGACTGTACTGGGGAGGCACTGCTGCAGTGACTGTACTGGGGGCACTGCTGCAGTGACTGTACTGGGGAGGCACTGCTGCAGTGACTGTACTGGGGGCACTGCTGCACTGACTGTACTGGGGAGGCACTGCTGCACTGACTGTACTGGGGAGGCACTGCTGCACTGACTAGTGGGGAGGTACTGCTGCACTGACTAGTGGGGAGGCACTACTGCACTGACTAGTGGGGAGGCACTGCTGCACTGACTGTACTGAGGAGGCACTGCTGCACTGACTGTACTGGGGAGGCACTGCTGCACTGACTAGTGGGGAGGCACTGCTGCACTGACTGTACTGAGGAGGCACTGCTGCACTGACTGTACTGGGGAGGCACTGCTGCACTGACTGTACTGGGGAGGCACTGCTGCACTGACTAGTGGGGAGGCACTGCTGCACTGGCTCTACTGGGGAGGCACTGCTGCACTGACTGTACTGGGGAGGCACTGCTGCACTGACTGTACTGGGGAGGCACTGCTGCACTGACTAGTGGGGAGGCACTGCTGCACTGGCTCTACTGGGGAGGCACTGCTGCACTGACTGTACTGGGGAGGCACTGCTGCACTGACTAGTGGGAAGGCACTGCTGCAGTGACTGTACTGGGGAGGCACTGCTGCAGTGACTGTACTGGGGAGGCACTGCTGCAGTGACTGTACTGGGGAGGCACTGCTGCAGTGACTGTACTGGGGGCACTGCTGCAGTGACTGTACTGGGGAGGCACTGCTGCAGTGACTGTACTGAGGAGGCACTGCTGCACTGACTGTACTGAGGAGGCACTGCTGCACTGACTGTACTGGGGAGGCACTGCTGCACTGACTAGTGGGGAGGCACTGCTGCAGTGACTGTACTGGGGAGGCACTGCTGCAGTGACTGTACTGGGGAGGCACTGCTGCAGTGACTGTACTGGGGGCACTGCTGCACTGACTGTACTGGGGAGGCACTGCTGCAGTGACTGTACTGGGGGCACTGCTGCAGTGACTGTACTGGGGAGGCACTGCTGCAGTGACTGTACTGGGGGCACTGCTGCACTGACTGTACTGGGGAGGCACTGCTGCACTGACTGTACTGGGGAGGCACTGCTGCACTGACTAGTGGGGAGGTACTGCTGCACTGACTGTACTGGGGAGGCACTGCTGCAGTGACTGTACTGGGGAGGCACTGCTGCAGTGACTCTACTGGGGGCACTGCTGCAGTGAGGACTGTAACCTCAAATACTTAAGAGGGATTGAACTCCTGACCTTACAGTCGCTAGGGTTGACCACCAGCCCTCAGCCGGCGGCATAAAGAAAAAAATCGTCAGGAAAAACGTGTCGTGTTTTCCGACAAGTCTTACCCAAGAACAAAAAACAATCTTACATGATCAATTCTACCAGCTACGATACCCAGATTTACTGATATAAGCAGACAAAGATAATAAAAATTTCTACAATAAACAGTAGACTCAAGAGAACACTACAAGAATACTCTGAACATCTCGTATAATGAAGAAAAGTAGAGAATGTTCTCAAGAATATCCTGAAGAACATAGCAAACATAACTAACGTAGATCCACTTTTATCCAGACAATATTGGTAATATACCACGGTACGGGTGAGGCTAGAACTCGCGGCAAGTAAGTCGTAAAACACCAAGCCAGCGCGTAAGCCGCGAGTTCAATTCCCACCCGTACCGTGGTTTGTTTGCAATCATGTCATTACGATTTCGTGAGTCATGATACACTGTTAACAAAGATCACTAAAGTCATCCTCATCAGGTGAAAATTACTTTCAGCATCTCATAAGGAGAACAGAAGCCGGAAGCCATTACCTCGCGTGACAAATAAACTTACATCCCAGCCCAAACTTCCACAGGAACTGGTGAAGCTCCGCTGACGACCTACTACACTATCACCTCACAAATCTGCATCTACAGTATATACATCTCTGTGCTCCATCTTTCCTATCCGCTGAAGATTTCTGAGTGGCAAAAATTCGCATCTCGTGAAAATTGAATAGAAAAATCTCCGAGGAGTGTGTGTGTAACGACAAAGGGGTGATGTAAGGGGTATATGTAGTGATACTGAGGTGGGAGTATAGATGGAGAAGACACACACAGGAAGGGTGCAAGCCGAGGGGAGACGGTAGGCAAGTGAGGGGAAGTACCCTGAAAAAAATAAGATATGTGGAAAGTAGAATAAAAATAAATGAAAATAACAATATATAGAGGGGAGAGCGAGGTGTCAGGGAATGAATGAGTAGGGGGGATGTGAGGGTAGATAGCCCAGCAGTAGAGAGGAAGATACCATTAAAGGTAGTAAGGTAGACACAAGTAGTTAAAATTAAGATAGAGAGCAGTAGAGGAGATAAGGTAGATATTAAGCAGTAGAAGAGATAAGGTAGATATCAGTAAAGGTTGCTGCAGCTACCGAACCCATAGTAAAATACTTGACACTGTCCTCATTATTGTCTTACTGAGGTGTCTCACCTTAAGATAAATCATTTCGTAACTCCAGGTATGTAACCCCTCCTGTGTGATGCAATATGACAAGGTAACCCATCCTGTGTGATGCAATATGACAAGGTAACCCATCCTGTGTGATGCAATATGACAAGGTAACCCATCCTGTGTGATGGAATATGACAAGGTAACCCATCCTGTGTGATGGAATATGACAAGGTAACCCATCCTGTGTGATGGAATATGACAAGGTAACCCATCCTGTGTGATGCAATATGAGAGGGAAACACAGCTAGCAATTCTGTATGGAAGCTATGTAACTATCATGTAGAACTGTAGCAACACACTGCTGGTGTTCCCACAGTGTAACTATCATGTAGAACAGTGTAGCAACACACTGCTGGTGTTCCCACAGTGTAACTATCATGTAGAACTGTAGCAACACACTGCTGGTGTTCCCACAGTGTAACTATCATGTAGAACTGTAGTAACACACTGCTGGTGTTCCCACAGTGTAACTATCATGTAGAACAGTGTAGCAACACACTGCTGGTGTTCCCACAGTGTAACTATCATGTAGAACTGTAGCAACACACTGCTGGTGTTCCCACAGTGTAACTATCATGTAGAACTGTAGCAACACACTGCTGGTGTTCCCACAGTGTAATTATCATGTAGAACAGTGTAGCAACACACTGCTGGTGTTCCCACAGTGTAACTATCATGTAGAACTGTAGCAACACACTGCTGGTGTTCCCACAGTGTAACTATCATGTAGAACAGTGTAGCAACACACTGCTGGTGTTCCCACAGTGTAACTATCATGTAGAACTGTAGCAACACACTGCTGGTGTTCCCACAGTGTAACTATCATGTAGAACTGTAGCAACACACTGCTGGTGTTCCCACAGTGTAACTATCATGTAGAACAGTGTAGCAACACACTGCTGGTGTTCCCACAGTGTAACTATCATGTAGAACTGTAGCAACACACTGCTGGTGTTCCCACAGTGTAACTATCATGTAGAACTGTAGCAACACACTGCTGGTGTTCCCCCAGTGTAACTATCATGTAGAACAGTGTAGCAACACACTGCTGGTGTTCCCACAGTGTAACTATCATGTAGAACTGTAGCAACACACTGCTGGTGTTCCCACAGTGTAACTATCATGTAGAACTGTAGCAACACACTGCTGGTGTTCCCACAGTGTAACTATCATGTAGAACTGTAGCAACACACTGCTGGTGTTCCCACAGTGTAACTATCATGTAGAACTGTAGCAACACACTGCTGGTGTTCCCACAGTGTAACTATCATGTAGAACAGTGTAGCAACACACTGCTGGTGTTCCCACAGTGTAACTATCATGTAGAACTGTAGCAACACACTGCTGGTGTTCCCACAGTGTAACTATCATGTAGAACTGTAGTAACACACTGCTGGTGTTCCCACAGTGTAACTATCATGTAGAACAGTGTAGCAACACACTGCTGGTGTTCCCACAGTGTAACTATCATGTAGAACTGTAGCAACACACTGCTGGTGTTCCCACAGTGTAACTATCATGTAGAACTGTAGCAACACACTGCTGGTGTTCCCACAGTGTAATTATCATGTAGAACAGTGTAGCAACACACTGCTGGTGTTCCCACAGTGTAACTATCATGTAGAACTGTAGCAACACACTGCTGGTGTTCCCACAGTGTAACTATCATGTAGAACAGTGTAGCAACACACTGCTAGTGTTCCCACAGTGTAACTATCATGTAGAACTGTAGCAACACACTGCTGGTGTTCCC
The DNA here is from genome assembly GCA_009830355.1 of Cherax destructor. Lineage (NCBI taxonomy): Eukaryota > Metazoa > Arthropoda > Malacostraca > Decapoda > Parastacidae > Cherax > Cherax destructor. Next base: position 273,504 of record WNWK01000808.1, read on the forward strand.
ACAGTGTAACTATCATGTAGAACTGTAGCAACACACTGCTGGTGTTCCCACAGTGTAACTATCATGTAGAACAGTGTAGCAACACACTGCTGGTGTTCCCACAGTGTAACTATCATGTAGAACTGTAGCAACACACTGCTGGTGTTCCCACAGTGTAACTATCATGTAGAACTGTAGCAACACACTGCTGGTGTTCCCCAGTGTAACTATCATGTAGAACAGTGTAGCAACACACTGCTGGTGTTCCCACAGTGTAACTATCATGTAGAACTGTAGCAACACACTGCTGGTGTTCCCACAGTGTAACTATCATGTAGAACTGTAGCAACACACTGCTGGTGTTCCCACAGTGTAACTATCATGTAGAACTGTAGCAACACACTGCTGGTGTTCCCACAGTGTAACTATCATGTAGAACTGTAGCAACACACTGCTGGTGTTCCCACAGTGTAACTATCATGTAGAACTGTAGCAACACACTGCTGGTGTTCCCACAGTGTAACTATCATGTAGAACTGTAGCAACACACTGCTGGTGTTCCCACAGTGTAACTATCATGTAGAACTGTAGCAACACACTGCTGGTGTTCCCACTGTGTAACTATCATACAGTACAGTGTAGCAACACACTGATGGTGTTCCCACAGTGTAACTATCATGTAGAACTGTAGCAACACACTGCTGGTGTTCCCACAGTGTAACTATCATACAGTACAGTGTAGCAACACACTGCTGGTGTTCCCACAATGTAACTACGTATCATACAAAACAGTGTAGCAGCACACTGCTGGTGTTCCCACAGTGTAACTATCATACAGTACAGTGTACCAACCCACTGCAAATGTACCAAATTATATTCGCCCAAAAACTTTCTGCCATCTTCAGTTCACCCCCATCTTGTCACCCCACTTCTCAGCATCAGTCCCTACCACAGTGGAGTCCCCCACCCCAGCATCAGTCCCCATCTCAGCATCCTCCTCCCCGGCAACCAAGCCAGCCTCCACCTGAGATAGTCCATTCTCCGTCATATTAGCCAGAATTTCAAAAGCGTGATGGATGTAGATGGTGGCTCAGCTTCCGCTTGAACACCCGCTAATTTTTTTTCCTGCAGTGTATCACAGCTGTGTTTATAATGAGTGTAGAGAGGTACACCTGCAAGTGTGTAGGTGGTCTTGTGGTGGAGAACACTAGCCAGGTACACAGGTTCTTCAATAGATAACATATTGCTAGATATGACTGAGTTGGCGGGACTAGCATGATGGATGACTCTCCCTCACAGTTGCTGCCTGCCTTCCCTTCCTAACTGCTGCCAGCCCTCCCTCTCACCCTCCCTCCAACCTAACTCCCATCCTCCTTCCCTCCCTTCCTCCTCCACCCTCTTTCTGCCTTTAATGCTCCTACACCAGCTCCTTTACCGACTCTCTCCAACTTTCTATCCTATCTCTTTACTGCCAACCGTTTCTCCCTTGCTACTTTCTCTCCAAGGCAGTGTGACCCACCAAGGCAGTGTGACCCACCAAGGCAGTGTGACCCACCAAGGCAGTGTGACCCACCAAGGCTGTGTGCTCACCTATATGTAGTTGCAGGGGTCGATTCACAGCTCCTACGGTGTGACACACCAGAACAGTGTGACCCACCAAGACAGTGTGACCCACCAAGATAGTGTGACCCACCAAGATAGTGTGACACAACAAGGCAGTGTGACCCACCAAGACAGTGTGACCCACCAAGACAGTGTGACCCACCAAGATAGTGTGACCCACCAAGGCAGTGTGACCCACCAAGACAGTGTGACCCACCAAGACAGTGTGACCCACCAAGATAGTGTGACACAAGGCAGTGTGACCAACCAAGACAGTGTGACCCACCAAGACAGTGTGACCCACCAAGATAGTGTGACCCACCAAGGCAGTGTGACCCACCAAGACAATGTGACCCACGAAGACAGTGTGACCCACCAAGATAGTGTGACCCACCAAGATAGTGTGACCCACCAAAACAGTGTGACCCACCAAGATAGTGACACAACAAGGCAGTGTGACCCACCAAGACAATGTGACCCACCAAGACAGTGTGACCCACCAAGATAGTGTGACCCACCAAGGCAGTGTGACCCACCAAGACAGTGTGACCCACCAAGACAGTGTGACCCACCAAGATAGTGTGACACAACAAGGCAGTGTGACCCACCAAGATAGTGTGACCCACTAAGACAGTGTGACCCACCAAGATAGTGTGACCAACCAAGGCAGTGACCCACCAAGACAGTGTAACCCACCAAGATAGTGTGACACAACAAGACAGTGTGACCCACCAAGACAGTGACCCACCAAGACAGTGTGACCCACCAAGATAGTGTGACCCACCAAGACAGTGTGACCCACCAAGATAGTGTGACCCACCAAGACAGTTGACCCACCAAGACAGTGTGACCTACCAAGATAGTGTGACCCACCAAGACAGTGTGACCCACCAAGACAGTGTGACCCACCAAGATAGTGTGACCCACTAAGACAGTGTGACCCACCAAGACAGTGTGACCCACCAAGATAGTGTGACAGAACAAAGTAGTGTGACCCACTAAACTATACAAAAACATTCAAAGTTTAAGATAAAACCGAACCTAAGTCATTTTTAAAACCGAGTTTTATCAAAAAAAATTAAATCATAATGAGTTGAGTTATATTAAACCCTCCCAGAACATCATAACTAAAAATAAATTATGTGTTTTGACCTCAAAAAAAATTAATATTAGTTTAAAAAGTCTTGCTAAAAAATTGACGGAAGATTTTTTTTTAGCTATTTTTTTTAATAATTTTCTTATTATATATACGATGAAGCTCTAAGCCCGTAGGGGTCATACAGCATCTGGGGAATTAGAGGTAATACAAGTAGAGGATAGCTCCAGTGACTTGGATCTAGAGCCTTCACCAGCATCATGGCACCAGCTTTGATGGGCTATTTGGGAACAGCTCCAGCAAACTCCATAACTTTTTAAGGTATTTTTAAGGTAAAAATTTAAGTCAGTAAGTGAAATAGTTCTTTAATAATAATAATAATAATAATAATAATAATAATCATAATCTTCAATTTCTACAAGTACATTATACATTATACAGACCATAGCTGACATCAATGACATACTATATAGAAAGCCCCTTGTTATGCAGAGCATTTCGGACAAATTGGGTAAATTTTGTCCCAGGATGCGACCCACACCAGTCCACTAACAGCCAGGTACCTATTTTACTGCTAAAGTGAAGAGAGACAGCAGGTGTCTTAAAGAAACACGTCCTGATGTTTCCACCCGTACCGGGGATCGAACCACAGAACTCAATGTGTAAGCTGAGTGCGCTACCAATCGAGCTACGGGACAGTCGACAGACTAATTCTGGAAACCAAAGCACACCATCATTATCAATGCTTGTAGTCTCGTAGCCACCTGCTTCTCTCTCCCCAGGAAGTCTACCATCATTATCAATGTTTGTAGTCTCGTAGCCACCTGCTTCTCTCTCCCAGGAAGTGTACCATCATTATCAATGCTTGTAGTCTCGTAGCCACCTGCTTCTCTCTCCCAGGAAGTGTACCATCATTATCAATGTTTGTAGTCTCGTAGCCACCTGCTTCTCTCTCCCCAGGAAGTGTACCATCATTATCAATGTTTGTAGTCTCGTAGCCACCTGCTTCTCTCTCCCCAGGAAGTGTACCATCATTATCAATGCTTGTAGTCTCGTAGCCACCTGCTTCTCTCTCCCCAGGAAGTGTACCATCATTATCAATGCTTGTAGTCTCGTAGCCACCTGCTTCTCTCTCCCCAGGAAGTGTACCATCATTATCAATGCTTGTAGTCTCGTAGCCACCTGCTTCTCTCTCCCCAGGAAGTGTACCATCATTATCAATGCTTGTAGTCTCGTAGCCACCTGCTTCTCTCTCCCCAGGAAGTGTACCATCATTATCAATGCTTGTAGTCTCGTAGCCACCTGCTTCTCTCTCCCAGGAAGTGTACCATCATTATCAATGCTTGTAGTCTCGTAGCCACCTGCTTCTCTCTCCCCAGGAAGTGTACCATCATTATCAATGTTTGTAGTCTCGTAGCCACCTGCTTCTCTCTCCCCAGGAAGTGTACCATCATTATCAATGCTTGTAGTCTCGTAGCCACCTGCTTCTCTCTCCCCAGGAAGTGTACCATCATTATCAATGCTTGTAGTCTCGTAGCCACCTGCTTCTCTCTCCCCAGGAAGTGTACCATCATTATCAATGCTTGTAGTCTCGTAGCCACCTGCTTCTCTCTCCCCAGGAAGTGTACCATCATTATCAATGCTTGTAGTCTCGTAGCCACCTGCTTCTCTCTCCCCAGGAAGTGTACCATCATTATCAATGCTTGTAGTCTCGTAGCCACCTGCTTCTCTCCCCAGGAAGTGTACCATCATTATCAATGCTTGTAGTCTCGTAGCCACCTGCTTCTCTCTCCCCAGGAAGTGTACCATCATTATCAATGCTTGTAGTCTCGTAGCTACCTTCTTCTCTCTCTCCCCAGCAAGTCTACCATCATTATCAATGCTTGTAGTCTCGTAGCCACCTTCTTCTCTCTCTCCCCAGCAAGTCTACCATCATTATCAATGCTTGTAGTCTCGTAGCCACCTTCTCTCTCTCCCCAGCAAGTCTACCATCGTTATCAATGCTTGTAGTCTCGTAGCCACCTGCTTCTCTCTCCCCCAGCAAGTCTTCTCCGAAAAAAGCATCATTAACACCACCGACTCCCTCCTCTTCAGCCAATAGTCTTCCCCTCATCCTTCCCCTCCCCAGCAAGTCCCCCAGAAAAGCTATCATTAGCTCTTCCCCCAACACTTTCCTCTTTAACACGGTCACCCAGTTCCTTCCTCACCCTCCCCAGTAAATCCAGTACAAAAAAAAACAATATTTTCATTAGCACATCACTTCCCCAGCGGGATTTATAGCCGCTCCATCCCTCACTCATGCCGAACACGAGTAATGAAGGAAACAATAAAAGCCAGCCGATAAGACATCGGGCGGCCCCGATAAACCCGATTAAAGGGCGGCTGAGGGTGAAAAGGGTGGGCGTGGGGGCGGCTGTGGGCGGGCGGTGACCTATCACCTGAGCCCGATAAGAAACTAATATGGTTTATGTGTTGACTTGGGAGTCACGACGGAAGCCTGGGTGAGATAACCATGATGAAGGGGCCGCTAGATGGTTGTTTGTTACAAGAAGCACCCACACACACGCTGAACCTCCACACACACACACACACACACTGAACCTCCACACACACACACACACTGAACCTCCACACACACACACACACACGCTGAACCTCCACACACACACACACACACGCTGAACCTCCACACACACACACACTCAAATGACAATTGAAGCCAAACTACAAGAGAGGGGACTACACAGGCATGAAGAATTTCCTGCGCGAGGTTCAGTGTGACAGAGCACTGGCAGGGACGTCAGTAAACGAGATGATGGAATATATGACAACAATATGATGAATGTTGCAATATGATGAATGTTGCAACTAGGAGAAGGCTGGAGGCAGTGGAGATGTCATGTCTGAGGTCAATGTGTGGTGTGAATATAATGCAGAGAATTCGGAGTTTGGAAATTAGGACGAGGTGCGGGATTATCAAAACTATTATCCAGAGGGCTGAGGAGGGGTTGTTGAGGTGGTTCGGACATGTAGAGAGAATGGAACGAGACAGAATAACTTCGAAAGTGTATAAATCTGTAGTGGAGGGAAGGCGGGGTAGGGGTCGGCCTAGGAAAGGTTGGAAAGAGGGGGTAAAGGAAGTTTTGTGTGCGAGGGGCTTGGACTTCCAGCAAGCATGTGTGAGCGTATTTGATAGGAGTGAATGGAGACAAATGGTTTTTAATACTTGACGTGCTGTTGGAGTGTGAGCAAAGTAACATTTATGAAGGGATTCAGGGAAACCGGCAGGCCGGACTTGAGTCCTGGAGATGGGAAGTACAGTGTCTGCACTCTGAAGGAGGGGTGTTAATGTTGCAGTTTTATAACTGTAGTGTAAAGCACCCCTCTGGCAAGGAAGCTGAGGAGAGGTTTGTACCCAAGGGTAACAGAAATAACGAGAAGGCCAGGATGAGCCCGTGGTTCACCCAAAGGTGCAGAGAGGCAAAAACCAAGTGTGCTATAGAATGGAAGAAGTATAGAAGGCAAAGGACCCACGAGAATAAGAAGAGCAGTCGTAGAGCCAGAGATGAATATTCACAGGTAAGAAGGGAGGCCCAACGACAATATGAAAATGACATAACAGCAAAAGCCAAATCTGACCTGAAGCTGTTGTACAGCCACATCAGGAGGAAAACAACAGTCAAGGACCAGGTAATCAGGAAGGAAGGAGGGATCACAAAAAACGACCGAGTGTGTGAGAAGCTCAACATGATATTCAAAGAAGTGTTCACAGAGGAGACAGAAGGGTCTCCAGAAAGATGGAGAGGTGGGGTACACCATCAAGTGTTGGACACAATACATACAACCAAGGAAGTGAAGAGGCTGCTATGTGAGCTAGATACTTCAAAGGTGATGGGGCCGGATAACCTCTTCATGGGTCCTGGATGAGGGAGCAGAGGTGCTATGTGTGCCACTAACAACAATCTTCAATACATCTATCGAAACGGGGCGACTACCTGAGGTATGGAAGACAGCAAACGTAGTCTCAATTTTTAAAAAAAGAGACAGACACAAAGCATTAAACTACAGACCAGTGTCACTGACATGTATAGTATGCAAAGTCATGGAGAAGATTATCAGGAGAAGAGTGGTGGAGCACCTAGAAAGGAATGAGCTTATCAACGACGGCCAGCACGGTTTCAGGGACGGGAAATCCTGTGTCACAAACCTACTGGAGTTCTATGACAGGGTGACAGCAGTAAGACAAGAGAGAGAGAGAGGGGTGGGTAGATTGCATATTCTTGGACTGTAAGAAGGGGTTTGACACAGTTCCACACAAGAGATTAGTGCATAAGCTGGAGGACCAGGCAGGTATAACAGGGAAGGCACTACAATGGATCAGGGAATACCTGTCAGGAAGACATCAGCGTGTGACGGTACGTGACGTGACAAGTACATGATACAATTTATACAGACCATAGCTGACATCAATGACGTACTATATAGAAATCCCCTGGTTATGCAGAGCATTTCTGACAAATTAGGTTAATCTTGCCCCCAGGATGCGACTCACACCTGTCGACTAACACCCAGGTACCTATTTACTGCTAGGTGAACAGGGACAGCAGGTGTCTCAAGGAAACACGCCCCAATGTTTTCACCCATACCGGGGATCGAACCACTGACCTCAATATGTGAGCTGAGTGCGCTACCAACCGAGCTACGGTAACATTGTTATTATTTCTACACATTTTTTTTATAATCATCTGTTCTGTAACTTGGACTTTTTTTTCTGTATTAATGTGGGTAGGAATATTCATATTTATATTTACTTTGAAGCGCATAATGTTATGATGAGTGATAGCAAGCAGCGCTCTCACAAAGTCAAGTATATGTGCAGTAACAGCCTGGTTGATCAGACCCTGATCCACTGCGAGGCCTGGTTATGAACCGGGTCACGGGGATGTTGACGCCCCCTCCCCGAACACCTCCAGGTATACTTAAGTATTATCAAGTGTCTGGAGGAAATGTGATAGTCTAGGACAGCACCGACAGTAAGTGACGGAGTCTGTTTGGGTTTCGTAAATAAATGAGTTCTTAAGCGCGGCGCGGGTGATCATGTTCCAGTGCGCGGCGCGGGTGATCATGTTCCAGTGCGTGGCGCGGGTGATCATGTTCCAGTGCGTGGCGCGGGTGATCATGTTCCAGTGCGTGGCGCGGGTGATCATGTTCCAGTGCGTGGCGCGGGTGATCATGTTCCAGTGCGTGGCGCGGGTGATCATGTTCCAGTGCGTGGTGCGGGTGATCATGTTCCAGTGCGTGGCGCGGGTGATCATGTTCCAGTGCGTGGTGCGGGTGATCATGTTCCAGTGCGCGGCGCGGGTGATCATGTTCCAGTGCGTGGTGCGGGTGATCATGTTCCAGTGCGCGGCGCGGGTGATCATGTTCCAGTGCGTGGTGCGGGTGATCATGTTCCAGTGCGTGGCGCGGGTGATCATGTTCCAGTGCGTGGCGCGGGTGATCATGTTCCAGTGCGTGGTGCGGGTGATCATGTTCCAGTGCGTGGTGCGGGTGATCATGTTCCAGTGCGCGGCGCGGGTGATCATGTTCCAGTGCGTGGTGCGGATGATCATGTTCCAGTGCGTGGCGCGGGTGATCATGTTCCAGTGCGTGGTGCGGGTGATCATGTTCCAGTGCGCGGCGCGGGTGATCATGTTCCAGTGCGTGGCGCGGGTGATCATGTTCCAGTGCGTGGTGCGGGTGATCATGTTCCAGTGCGCGGCGCGGGTGATCATGTTCCAGTGCGTGGCGCGGGTGATCATGTTCCAGTGCGTGGCGCGGGTGATCATGTTCCAGTGCGTGGTGTGGGTGATCGTGTAGCAGTGCGCGGCGCGGGTGATCTTGTACCAGTGTGCGGCACAGGTGATCTTGTTCGAATCCGCGGGGCGAGTCTCCGTTGGGTGGCATCCATACGCCCCGTTGGGTGGCATCCACCCACAATCAACAGCAAGCCTCCTCTACCACTGTTTATACACACGCCTGTGATCCATTTTTTCATTAGCATTGGTAAGTGAGCGAGGTAATTTTGGAGGCTTCCTGGCCCGGTCCCACGGGACTCCAACGCCACCGACAAGATACTCCACCCAGCCAAACTTTGAAAATTAGTCAAGTTTTTAGACACGCTACGGATAATACCCCGATGAATTATCTTCCCAATCATTTCCAGTATTTTCAGTGTGTAGCAGATAGTGTTAGAGGACGCCAGGTGAGGGTGAGGGCGAGGGGTGAACGAGGGGTGAGCCACGTCCCACACCCCACCAAATCTCCCGTTATACACAATAAAAATATTTATTTCTACAAGTCCATGATACAACTTATACAGACCATAGTTGACACAAATGACATAATATATATAAAGCCCCTGGTTATACAAAGCATTTCGGGCAACTTAGGTTAATGTTATCTCCAGGATGCGACCCACACCAGTCGGCAAACACCCAGGTCCCTACTTGCTGCTAAGTGAACAGGGACACGCCCAGTGTTTCCAACCGTACCGCGAATCGAACCACGGACACTCAGTGTGTGGGCTGAGTGCGCTACCAACCGAGCTGAGACACAACGAGGTCGTCTCATCCCCAAGATCACAGATCTCAAATTATAAAACTCAATGTCGCTTCCACCACCGTAGATGAGAAGCAGTCAACGCCTTACAAGAAACAAACCCTGATCCTCAGCAACCAATTAGATGCAGGAAATGCTAGCGACGCTCAGAAATCCCCCAATCAGATGCCAGAGTTTTATAGCCATTTCTTCTCCGCCAATCAGAACTATTGGTTTGAGTATAAAATCATCATTGGTGTTTCCTTCAGCGGTGAGAGTGCGCCACCTCTCGTCTGATGAATAATATATTATAATCAGTGGTGTATATGGCATATGGAGGCCTAGGTGCGAGCCCAAAGAACGCCTAGGCCTATCAGTTAAGTGAGATGTTAATAATGAACAGTCACTGTTACAACCTGGAACATTGCGTCACTACTCTTGATGGAGTCGTTATGGACACTACACACGTGTGTGACTTTGTAAATGATCAAAGTCGCAGCGAACGTCGGCGTAAGTTTCACTCGCTCTCTCTCTTGTCTTATTTGTGTATTGTTCCAGTCATGGTATTGTGACTTTTTGTACTTTACTCTCTCACCTCTCACACACCTCTTACACTCACCTCTCACACACCTCTTACACACACCTCTCACACACCTCTTACACTCAACTCTCACACACCTCTTACACTCACCTCTCACACACCTCTTACACTCACCTCTCACACACCTCTTACACTCACCTCTCACACACCTCTTACACTCACCTCTCACACACCTCTTACACTCACCTCTCACACACCTCTTACACTCAACTCTCACACACCTCTTACACTCACCTCTCACACACCTCTTACACTCAACTCTCACACTCACCTCTCACACACCTCTTACACTCACCTCTCACACACCTCTTACACTCACCTCTCACACACCTCTTACACTCACCTCTCACACACCTTTTACACTCAACTCTCACACACCTCTTACACTCACCTCTCACACACCTCTTACACTCACCTCTCACACACCTCTTACATTCACCTCTCACACACCTCTTACACTCACCTCTCACACACCTCTTACACTCAACTCTCACACACCTCTTACACTCACCTCTCACACACCTCTTACACTCAACTCTCACACACCTCTTACACTCACCTCTCACACACCTCTTACACTCAACTCTCACACACCTCTTACACTCACCTCTCACACACCTCTTACACTCACCTCTCACACACCTCTTACACTCACCTCTCACACACCTCTTACACTCACCTCTCACACACCTTTTACACTCAACTCTCACACACCTCTTACACTCACCTCTCACACACCTCTTACACTCACCTCTCACACACCTCTTACACTCACCTCTCACACACCTCTTACACTCACCTCTCACACACCTCTTACACTCAACTCTCACACACCTCTTACACTCACCTCTCACACACCTCTTACACTCACCTCTCACACACCTCTTACACTCAACTCTCACACACCTATTACACACACCTCTCACACACCTATTACACACACCTCTTACACTCACCTCTCACACACCTCTTACACTCACCTCTCACACACCTCTCACACACCTATTACACACACCTCTTACACTCACCTCTCACACACCTATTACACACACCTCTCACACACCTATTACACACACCTCTTACACTCACCTCTCACACACCTCTTACACTCACCTCTCACACACCTCTTACACTCACCTCTCACACACCTATTACACACACCTCTTACACTCACCTCTCACACACCTCTTACACTTACCTCTCACACACCTCTTACACTTACCTCTCACACACCTCTTACACTCACCTCTCACACACCTCTTACACTCACCTCTCACACACCTATTACACACACCTCTTACACTTACCTCTCACAGACCTATTACACACACCTCTTACACACACCTCTTACACTCACCTCTCACACACCTCTTACACTCACCTCTCACACACCTATTACACACACCTCTTACACTCCCCTCTCACACACCTCTTACACTCACCTCTCACACACCTATTACACACACCACTTACACTCACCTCTCACACACCTCTTACACTCACCTCTCACACATCTCTTACACTCCCCTCTCACACACTTAAACTCCCCTCTCACACACCTCTTACACTCCCCTCTCACACACCTCTTACACTCCCCTCTCACACCAATAGTTACACTACTTTCCTTCAGATGGAGACGTATTTATCAGGATAATAGACGCCAGCCAACAGAAAAAAGTATCAAATGAGAAGTAAACAACACAGATAACCCTCGCACAGGAGAAACTTGTGACGACGTTTCGGTCAGACTTGCACCATGATTTGTGTATTGTTCCAGCCACGGTGTTGTGCCTTTTTCTTCTTTAAGTAATAAATAATTCTGAATATTAATATGATATACATAGAAGCCTGAGTAATCTATATCTGTGATAACATGAACGTAAATAAGCATATTCAGAAACCAACTTGCAGTATTAGAGTGAATGCAGTAGCTGGGTTTAAGCTTGCTTACCTGGAGTATACCTGGAGAAAATTCCAAGGATCAACGCCCCTGCGGCCCGGTCTGTGACCAGGCCTCATATTGGATCAGAGCCTGATCAACCAGGCTGTTACTGCTGGCCGCACGCAGTCCAACGTACGAACCACAGCCTGGCTGGTCAGGTACCGACTTTAGGTGCTTGTCCAGTCCCCGCTTGAAGACAGCCAGGGGTTTGTTGGTAATCCCCCTGATGTATGCTGGGAAGCAGCTGAACAGTATTGGGCCCCTGACACTTATTGTGTTGTCTCTCAACGTGCTAGTGGCACCCCTGCTTTTCATTGGGGGGATGTTACATCGCCTGCCGAGTCTTTTGCTTTCGTAGGGAGTGACTCTCGTGTGCAAGTTAGGAACTAATCCCTCGAGAATTTTCCACGTGTATATAATAATGTATCTCTCCCGCCTGCGTTCTAGAGAGTACAGGTTTAGGAACTTCAAGCATTCCCAGTAATTGAGGTGGTTTATCGCAGTTATGCGTGCCGTGAAGGTTCTCTGCATATTTTCAAGGTCAGCAATTTCACCTGCCTTGAAAGGTGCAGTTAGTGTGCAGCAATATTCCAGCCTAGATAGAACAAGCGATCTGTAAAGTGTCAACATGGGCTTGGCATCCCTGGTTTTGAAGGTTCTCATTATCCATCCTGTCATTTTTCTAGCAGATGCGATTGCTACTGTGTTATGGTCCTTGAAGGTGAGATCCTCTGACATGATCACTCCCAGGTCTTTGACATTAGTAGTTTTTCGCTCTATTGTGTGGTTGGAATTAGTTTTGTACGCCGATGAGATTTTAATTTCCTCACGTTTTCCGTATCTGAGTAATTGAAATTTCTCATCATTGAACTTCATATTGTTTTCTGCAGCCCATTTAAAGATTTGGTTTATGTCTGCTTGGAGTCTTGCAGTGTCTTCAACGGTGGACACTGTCATACAGATTCGGGTGTCATCTGCAAAGGAAGACACAGCACTGTGGCTTATATCCCTGTCTGTGTCCGATATGAGGATGAGGAACAGGATGGGAGCGAATACTGTGCCTTGTGGAACAGAGCTTTTCACAGTAGCTGCCTCAGACTTTACTCTGTTGACTACTACTCTTTGTGTTCTACTTGTTAGGAAATTATAGATCCATCTACCAACTTTTCCTGTTATTTCTTTATCACGCATTTTGTGTGCTATTACACCATGGTCACACTTGTCAAAGACTTTTTCAAAGTCTGTGTATATAACATCTGCATTCTGTTTATCTTCTAGAGCATCCAGGACCTTATCGTAGTGGTCCAGTAGTTGGGACAGACAGGAGCGACCTGCTCTAAACCCGTGCTGTCCTGGGTTGTGTAATTGATGGGTATCTAGATGAGTGACGATCTTGCTTCTTAGAACCCTTTCAAAGATTTTTATGATATGGGACGTTAGCGCAATTGGTCTGTAGTTCTTTGCTATTGCTTTACTGCCCCCTTTGTGGAGTGGGGCTATGTCTGTTGTTTTTAGTAACTGTGGGACGATCCCAGTGTCCATGCTCCCTCTCCATAGGATGTTAAAAGCACGTGATAGGGCTTCTTGCAGTTCTTGATGAATACGGAGTTTCATGAGTCTGGGCCTGGAGCGGAGTGCATGGTCATGTCATTTATTGCCTTTTCGAAGTCATTTGGCATCAGAGTGATGTCAGATAGGCATGCGTCTGTCAAGTTCTGTGGCACTCTCATAAAAAAAATCATTTAGGTCTTCGATTTTCAGTCTGGTTAGCGGCTCGCTAAAAACTGAGTCATACTGGGACTTTAGTAACTCACTCATTTCCTTGCTGTCATCTGTGTAGGACCCATCCCGTTTAAGTAGGGGCCCAATACTGGTTGTTGTTCTCGACCTTGATTTTGCATAAGAAAGGAAATACTTTGGGTTTCTTCCAATTTCATTTATGGCTTTTAGTTCTTCCCGCGTTTCTTGATTCCTTTAGTTTTAATTCGATGTTTGCTATTTCTCTGACTAGTGTCTCCCTTCGTATTTCAGATATACTGGCCTCTTGTAGCCGCTCCGTTATTCTTTGCCTTCGTCTGTATAGGGAGCGCCTCTCTCTTTCTAGTTTGCACCTTCTCCTCCTTTTCCTTAAGGGAATTTGCCTTGAGCAAACCTCAAGTGCCACAGAGTTAATTAGTTCTAGACATAGGTTAGGATCCGTGAGATGCTTAGGCTATCTTCCCAGTTTATATCATTTAGGACTTGGTTTACTTGGTCCCACCTTATGTTTTTGTTATTGAAGTTGAATTTAGAGAAGGCTCCCTCGCGGCTGATCACATTTTGTTGATCTGGGGCTCCCCGCATACATGTCTGGACCTCTATTATGTTGTGATCTGAGTATATCGTTTTTGATATGACATTTCGTATCAGATCATCATTGTTGGTGAAGATGAGGTCCAGCGTATTCTCTAATCTTGTGGGCTCTACTATTTGCTGGTTTAAGGTGAATTTGGTGCAGAGATTTAAAAGTTCATGTGTGTGCGAGTTTTCATCTGAGCTGTCTCCTGGTGTTATCTCTGCTACCACATTGTTTGCAATGTTCCTCCATTTTAGGTGCCTTAGGTTGAAGTCCCCCAGGAGCAAGATGTTGGGGGCAGGAGCTGGAAGATTTTCCAGACAGTGATCAATTTTCAGAAGCTGTTCCTGGAATTGTTGGGACGTTGCATCCGGGGGCTTGTATACAACCACGATGACCAGGTTTTGATTCTCGATCTTTATTGCTAATACTTCAACTACATCATTTGAGACATTTGGTAGTTCTGAACATATAAGTGACTCTGTGATATACAGGCCAACCCCCCCTTTTTGCCTGTTCACTCTGTCACATCTGTATAGGTTGTAGCCGGGATCCATATTTCATTGTCCAAGTGATCTCTTATGTGGGTCTCTGTGAAAGCCGCAAACATAGCATTTGACTCTGTAAGAAGTCCACGGATGTAAGGTATCTTGTTGTTTGTTTCTGGCTTTAGACCCTGTATATTTACAAAGATGAATGTCGTTGGATTGGTGGTATGAAGGGAGGGGTGTTTTTTTCCTGGCACTAATATCTGTAAGTATTTCTGGTAGAATGTTGCAGTAGCTGGGTTTATGCTTGCCTACAAGTATTTCTTGCAGTACAGCATATAAACACATTATCAAACCAGCCCTATGGTCCCTCTATTGACTACTATATGATTGATTGTCTACTTGTTGGGGAATACAGAGATAAACACAAAAAACTATAAGTCAAGATATATTATTAATGAAAATAAGAAACCAGATATATTAAGCAAATATCCTAAATTTGCTTGAAACAAATGAAACAAAATTCCAATCGCTTTCGTGATTTCTCACATTATCAAGGTCCTGGATAATGTGGTAGTCTTCATACCGTGATATCACCTGTTTACTGTAATCTTTACAGCAACCGCCCAGGGAGGTACTACCGTCCTGCCAGGTGACTGTGAAACAGAAACCTGAAACTGTTTTACATGATGGTAGGATTGCTGGTGTCTTTTTTCTGTCTCATAAACATGCAAGATTTCAGATACGTCTTGCTACTTCTACTTACACTTAGGTCACACTATGCAAACATGTACACGTTTATGTATACACACTCATCTGAGTTTTCTTTGATTTTATCTTAATAGTTCTTGTTCTTATTGCTTTTCCTTTTCATATCCATGGGGAAGTGGAATAAAAATCTTTCCTCCGTAAGCCATGCGTGTTGTAAAAGTCAACTAAAATGCCGGGAACAATGGGCTAGTAACCCCTTTTCCTGTATAGCTTACTAAAAAGAAAAAGAAGAAAACCGTCAAAGTGGGATGTTTGAATGTGCGTGGATGTTGTGCGAATGATAAGAAAGAGATGATTGTAGATGTTATGAATGAAAAGAAGCTGGATGTCCTGGCTTTAAGTGAGACAAAGCTGAAGGGGGTAGGAGAGTTTCAGTGGGGAGAAATAAATGGGATTAGGTCAGGGGTTTCAAATAGAGTTAGAGCTAAAGAAGGAGTGGCAATAATGTTGAATAATCAGTTATGGCAGGTAAAGAAGGAATATAAATGTATAAATTCAAGGATTATGTGGAGTAAAATAAAGGTTGGATGTGAAAAGTGGGTTATAGTAAGTGTTTATGCACCTGGAGAAGAGAGAAGTGTAGAGAGAGAGAGATTTTGGGAAATGTTGAGTGAGTGTGTGGGGAGTTTTGAACCAAGTGAGAGAGTAATTGTGGTTGGGGATCTTAATGCTAAAGTGGGTAAAAATATTGTGGAGGGAGTAGTAGGTATATTTGGGGTGCCAGGGGTAAATGTAAATGGGAAACCATTAATTGAGCTATGTGTGGAAAGAGGTTTGGTAATAAGTAATACATATTTTATGAAAAAGAGGATAAATAAATATACAAGGTATGATATAGCACGTAAGGAAAGTAGTTTGTTGGATTATGTATTGGTGGATAAAAGGTTGATGGGTAGGCTTCAGGATGTACATGTTTATAGAGGGGCAACAGATATATCAGATCATTATTTGGTTGTAGCTACAGTTAGAGTAAAAGGTAGATGAGACAAAAAGAAAATGGCAACAGCAAGTAAGAGAGAGGTAAAAGTGTATAAACTAAGGGAGGAGGAAGTTAGGGTGAGATATAAGCAACTATTGGCAGAAAGGTGGGATAGTGCAAGTATGAGTAGTGGGGGGGTTGAAGAGAGTTGGGATAGTTTTAAAAATGCAGTATTAGAATGTGGAGCAGAAGTTTGAGGCTATAGGAGGGTGGGTGCAGGAGGAAAGAGGAGTGAGTGGTGGAATGAAGAAGTAAAGGGTGTGATAAAAGAGAAAAAGGTAGCTTATGAGAGGTTTTTACAAAACAGAAGTGTTAATAGAAAAGCAGAGTATATGGAGAGTAAAAGAAAGGTGAAGAGAGTGGTGAGAGAGTGCAAAAGAAGAGCGGATGAAAGAATGGGAGAGGCTCTGTCAAGAAATTTTGCTGAAAACAAGAAAAAATTTGGAGTGAGATAAACAAGGTAAGAAAGCCTAGGGAACAAATGGATTTGTCAGTTAAAAACAGAGTAGGGGAGTTAGTAGATGGGGAGCTGGAGGTATTGGGTAGATGGCGGGAATATTTTGAGGAACTTTTAAATGTCGATGAAAAAAGGGAGGCGGTAATTTCATGTACTGGCCAGGGAGGTACAACATCGTTTAGGAGTGAAGAAGAGCAGGATGTGAGTGTGGGGGAGGTGCGTGAGGCATTACGTAGAATGAAAGAGGGTAAAGCAGCTGGAACTGACGGGATCATGACAGAAATGTTAAAAGCAGGGGAGATATAGTGCTGGAGTGGTTGGTATTTTTGTTTAATAAATATATGAAAGAGGGGAAGGTACCTAGGGATTGGCAGAGAGCATGTATAGTTCCTTTATATAAAGGGAAGGGGGATAAAAGAGAGTGTAAAAATTCTAGGGGAATAAGTTTACTGAGTATACCAGGTAAAGTGTATGGCAGGGTTATTATTGAAAGAATTAGAGGTAAGACAGAGAGTAGGATTGCAGATGAGCAAGGAGGCTTTAGAGTGGGTAGGGGATGTGTAGATCAAGTGTTTACAGTGAAGCATATATGTGAACAGTATTTAGATAAAGGTAGAGAAGTTTTTATTGCATTTATGGATTTAGAAAAGGCATATGATAGAGTGGATAGGGGAGCAATGTGGCAAATGTTGCAAGTGTATGGAATAGGTAGTAAGTTACTGAAGGCTGTAAAGAGTTTTTATGAGGATAGTGAGGCTCAGGTTAGGGTGTGTAGGAGAGAGGGAGATTACTTCCCAGTAAAAGTAGGTCTTAGACAGGGATGTGTAATGTCACCATGGTTGTTTAATATATTTATAGATGGGGTTGTAAAAGAAGTAAATGCTAGGGTGTTGGGGAGAGGGGTGGGATTAAATTATGGAGAATTAAATGCAAAATGGGAGTTGACACAGTTACTTTTTGCTGATGATACTGTGCTTATGAGAGATTCTAAAGAAAAGTTGCAAATGTTAGTGGACGAGTTTGGGAGAGTGTGTAAAGGTAGAAAGTTAAAAGTGAACATAGATAAGAATAAGGTGATGAGGGTATCAAACGATTTAAATAAAGAAAAATTGGATATCACATTGGAGAGAGGGATTATGGAAGAAGTAAATATTTTCAGATATTTGGGAGTTGACGTGTCAGCGGAGGAGGAGGCTGGAGATAGTGGAGATGTCCTGTCTAAGGGCAATGTGTGGTGTAAATATTATGCAGAAAATTCGGAATGTGAAAATTAGGAGAAGGTGTGGAGTTACTAAAAGTATTTGTCAGAGGGCTGAAGAGGGGTTGTTGAGGTGGTTTGGTCATTTAGAGAGAGTGGATCAAAGTAGAATGACTTGGAGAGCGTATAAATCTGTAGGGAAAGGAAGGCGGGGTAGGGGTCGTCCTAGAAAAGGTTGGAGGGAAGGGGTAAAGGAGGTTTTGTGGGCGAGGGGCTTGGACTTCCAGCAAGCATGTGTGAGCGTGTTAGATAGGAGTGAATGGAGACGAATGGGTTTTGGGACATGACGATCTGTTGGAGTGTGAGCAGGGTAACATTTTGTGAAGGGATTCAGGGAAACCAGTTAATTGATTTAGTTGGACTTGAGTCCTTGAAATGGGAAGTACAATGCCTGCACTTTAAAGGAGGGGTCTGAGATAGTGACAGCTGGGAGGGACTATTCTCAGCTGTTGTATCTGAGCTCCTCTGCAAAGACAGTGATTATGTATGAGTGTGGTGAAAGTGTTGAATGATGATGAAAGTATTTTCTTTTAGGGATTTTTTCTTTTGGGTCACCCTGCCTCGGTGGGAGACGGCCGACTTGTTGAAAAAAAAAAAAAAATATATATATATATATATATATATATATATATATATATATATATTATTATTGCACCCACGAACGAGTGGTATTGATCAATAACAACACTGCGACTAGCCAAGGAGTCGAACCCAGTAGATGCACTACTGTTAATGCTTTTAGAGGCTAGTCCCTAGTCCTTTTGTGTATCCAAATGATCTTGTACTACCATCCACAGGATGGATATGAGGTGCACAATAAACTAGCCACTACCATCCACAGGATGGATATGAGGTGCACAATAAACTAGCCACTACCATCCACAGGATGGATATGAGGTGCACATAAACTAGCCACTACCATCCACAGGATGGATATGAGGTGCACAATAAACTAGCCACTACCATCCACAGGATGGATATGAGGTGCACAATAAACTAGCCACTACCATCCACAGGATGGATATGAGGTGCACAATAAACTAGCCACTACCATCCACAGGATGGATATGAGGTGCACATTAAACTAGCCACTACCATCCACAGGATGGATATGAGGTGCACAATAAACTAGCCACTACCATCCACAGGATGGATATGAGGTGCACAATAAACTAGCCACTACCATCCACAGGATGGATATGAGGTGCACAATAAACTAGCCACTACCATCCACAGGATGGATATGAGGTGCACATTAAACTAGCCACTACCATCCACAGGATGGATATGAGGTGCACAATAAACTAGCCACTACCATCCACAGGATGGATATGAGGTGCACAATAAACTAGCCACTACCATCCACAGGATGGATATGAGGTGCACAATAAACTAGCCACTACCATCCACAGGATGGATATGAGGTGCACAATAAACTAGCCACTACCATCCACAGGATGGATATGAGGTGCACAATAAACTAGCCACTACCATCCACAGGATGGATATGAGGTGCACATTAAACTAGCCACTACCATCCACAGGATGGATATGAGGTGCACAATAAACTAGCCACTACCATCCACAGGATGGATATGAGGTGCACAATAAACTAGCCACTACCATCCACAGGATGGATATGAGGTGCACATTAAACTAGCCACTACCATCCACAGGATGGATATGAGGTGCACAATAAATTAGCCACTACCATCCACAGGATGGATATGAGGTGCACAATAAACTAGCCACTACCATCCACAGGATGGATATGAGGTGCACAATAAACTAGCAGCTTCTGAGGTAAAATCTAGTAGGGAGGAATGAGAGTTAATCATATTTGATCCGAGGAAGGGGGTGTAACTCCAATTCCTCGGATGATGAGCCTTTCAACAGCATAACGAAAGTCACTACTGAAAAGCCAAAAGGTGTGAAGGCGTTGAATGCAAAATGAGGGGAAATTTACTCCAGGCGACACAGTGCCTGGAGTAATGAGAGGAAATTATAATCGACCCAAGGAAAGAACAGACCCATGTCCTTGGATCAAGACCCCTTCTCTTGACATCAAGGAACCTCCCTCAAGGGGTTGCAGCTGCAGCTACTCACGAAGATACTTCCTATACTGGATTGACATAATCGTTAGAAAACTCGTAAAAAGTTGTTTAATTTTCTGATACAGTGGTTTTACAGAGCCAGGAGCTAGAGCTTATCATAAACAATTTCTTATATTATCTTTTAGTTTTTGATCACTTATGTGCAGACCAAGACCAACCGTGTGTTTACGTCACCAAGCTGCAGACCAAGTGTTTACGTCACCAAGCTGCAGACCAAGTGTTTACGTCACCAAGCTGCAGACCAAGTGTTTACGTCACCAAGCTGCAGACCAAGTGTTTACGTCACCAAGCTGCAGACCAAGTGTTTACGTCACCAAGCTGCAGACCAAGTGTTTACGTCACCAAGCTGCAGACCAAGTGTTTACGTCACCAAGCTGCAGACCAAGTGTTTACGTCACCAAGCTGCAGACCAAGTGTTTACGTCACCAAGCTGCAGACCAAGTGTTTACGTCACCAAGCTGCAGACCAAGTGTTTACGTCACCAAGCTGCAGACCAAGTGTTTACGTCACCAAGCTGCAGACCAAGTGTTTACGTCACCAAGCTGCAGACCAAGTGTTTACGTCACCAAGCTGCAGACCAAGTGTTTACGTCACCAAGCTGCAGACCAAGTGTTTACGTCACCAAGCTGCAGGCCAAGTGTTTACGTCACCAAGCTGCAGGCCAAGTGTTTACGTCACCAAGCTGCAGACCAAGTGTTTACGTCACCAAGCTGCAGACCAAGTGTTTACGTCACCAAGCTGCAGACCAAGTGTTTACGTCACCAAGCTGCAGACCAAGTGTTTACGTCACCAAGCTGCAGGCCAAGTGTTTACGTCACCAAGCTGCAGGCCAAGTGTTTACGTCACCAAGCTGCAGACCAAGTGTTTACGTCACCAAGCTGCAGACCAAGTGTTTACGTCACCAAGCTGCAGGCCAAGTGTTTACGTCACCAAGCTGCAGGCCAAGTGTTTACGTCACCAAGCTGCAGACCAAGTGTTTACGTCACCAAGCTGCAGGCCAAGTGTTTACGTCACCAAGCTGCAGGCCAAGTGTTTACGTCACCAAGCTGCAGGCCAAGTGTTTACGTCACCAAGCTGCAGACCAAGTGTTTACGTCACCAAGCTGCAGACCAAGTGTTTACGTCACCAAGCTGCAGGCCAAGTGTTTACGTCACCAAGCTGCAGGCCAAGTGTTTACGTCACCAAGCTGCAGGCCAAGTGTTTACGTCACCAAGCTGCAGGCCAAGTGTTTACGTCACCAAGCTGCAGGCCAAGTGTTTACGTCACCAAGCTGCAGACCAAGTGTTTACGTCACCAAGCTGCAGGCCAAGACAGGATCTATTGTCCTATAGAGTTAGATCACTTATTAAAAGGAACCAGATACTACTACTACTAATAATAATAATTTTTATTTCTACAAGTACATGTACAAGGTATACAGACCGTAGCTGACATCAATGACATACTATACATAAAGCCCCTTGTTATGCAGAGCATTTCGGGCAAATTAGGTCAATTTTGTCCCCAGGATGCGACCCACACCAGTCGACTAACACCCAGGTACGTACTTTACTGATGGGTGAACATGGACAGTTGGTGTCTTATGGAAACAGATCCAGTTAAAACACACGAACACATCTTATGCTTGCCTGGAAACCATCAAAAACAACGTGATTGATCGCTTATTAACAGGAAGACAGGATCAACTTCCTCAAGCACCTTCGGCTGGTAGTGTACTCAACTCACACATTGTGTGTCCGCTATTCGATCCCCGGTATGGATGGAAACATTGGGCGTGTTTCCTTTTAAGACACGTGTTGTCCTTGTTCACCTAGCAGCAAGTTTGTACCTGGGTGTTAGCCGACTGGTTTGGGTCGCATCATGGGGAACAAGATTAACTTAATTGCCCGAAATGCGCCATATAGTCAGGAGCTTTCTATCTAGCATGTCACTGATATCAGCTATGGGTCTGCATAAGTTGTATCATGTACCTGTATAAATAAAGATTATTATTATTATTATTATTATGGAGCTGGTCCGGAAGCAGACAACAGCGGTGGGCCACGAGGTGACATAATCTCCGGCTGGGGACCGCAGTTGACACAACATCCCCAGCATGGCTAGACTCTTCACCTGGTACCTCGCCCTCCTCGCCCTCGACCCACTTTCCTGTGTATCATCACTCAGGACGGGGTTACCATTGCGTGGGCAACAATTCCTGGAAAATGCACAACGAGGCACAGCTGTCAACATCCCAGTTACAGTGAGGCTTAAGAAGGAAGACTTGGAATCCAGTTCGGTGACGTTCGAGGTGCTTGACAGCGACAACAATCCAAGAGGCTGCGTCAAATTCACCAGCAAGAAAGATTCAGGGAGACTACAAGTGGCAGCAACATTAAACTGTAGCGGAAACCGTCCGGTGCTAGAAACCTTTGACTACCTTCAACACGACACCATAGACGTACTAATCCAACACGGTAAGGGTGAACTGCAGTTTACCTTCTACAATAAGGAATTAATAACACTTCCTCTTGTAGAAAAATTATCGAAGCGTGTGCGGGTGGAGGGAGTGAAGGATTTTAGTTACTCCCCACTGGTATCCCGAACCCCTGCACCCCAAGTATTGTCCAAGAAGAAACCTGTGACAAAAACACCGTTGACAACTGTAACTGTGACGACCGTGAAGAGTGAAGTGAAGGACAACTGCACTAGTGATCAGCTGGACAGCTACGAGAAACATGTGTTGCTGAAACTGGATGTGACACTGATAGCAGCTGCTGTCTTACTCAGCATAGTATTACTAATGATGACCTCCACTACCCTCTAACTTAAACCTATTTCTCTATATAACACTCAACTCATATATATATATATATATATATATATATATATATATATATATATATATATATATACAATGGGGAGTAAAACAACATAGATAACTCAGAGCTACATGTCAAATACTTCGTCCAACTCCCCGGCAGTGGGATAGCAGCTGCTGTCTTACTCAGCATAGTATTACTAATGATGACCTCCACTACCCTCTAACTTTAACCTATTTCTCTATATAACACTCAACTCATATATATATATATATATATATATATATATATATATATATATATATATATATATATATATATATATATATATATATATATATAACAATGGGGAGTAAAACAACATAGATAACTCAGAGCTACATGTCAAATACTTCGTCCAACTCCCCGGCAGTGGGCCGCGTGCCCAGAATACTGCAGGCATTTCCCCTCTGGATCGCAACACTGAGTCTCTGAAAGAGGAAGCTGGTCGCCCTGTGGACCTTGGTTTCTATGATGAGTTTTCCACCCAGCTCCTTGAGAAACTTTAGAGCACACTTGCCCCATGCTCCATGGGTCTCCGACCCTATTGGGATGAAGTTATAGCAAGAGGGAAGGTCTTCATATTTGCGGGTCTTCTGGGTCTCCCTGTGACTGGCAGCTCCACCCCCTTCGGCTAAGGAGTGTGGCAGGTAGGTGTCTGCCAATGTGGCAGCACAGGTGTAGTCCCAAGCAATCTGCTTACCATCCTTCCAGGGTAGCATGGTGGCTCCATCAGGACGCTTTTGACTTCCATCAGACCTCTGCACTTGGGGTTCCCGTTGAGCTGGGCAACGGGCATATATATATATATATTGTAATCACTTTCGTGTAAAAATTATTGTAATCACTTTCGTATAAACATTACTGACAATACTTTAATGAACAACAATTGTGTAAACAATGTGTCATTTAAAAAATTACGAACTCCCATAAAAATGAAAATTAAATAAGAACATGTGCAAATGTGTTTTATTTGTCCTAGTTTTATAGTGTAAAAAATATTGTCCTCTAACAAAGAACAAAGATTTTACAGTCCCAAGAGTGCGATATATATATATATATATATATATATATATATATATATATATATATATATATATATATATATATTCAAAAAGATCACAGTAAACAGGTGATATCAATATATGCAAGACAACCACTATGAAAAATAGAAGAATTCAAGCGCTTTCGTGACTACTCACGAAAGCGCTTGAATTCTTCTATTTTCATAGTGGTTGTCTTGCATATATATATATATATATATATATATATGAAAGAGAGATAGAGATAAGGATACAGATTTTAAGAAATATAATTTTATTTAGGATATATATGGTAAAAAGTTGTGGTAATAATCAGAAGAGGATGTGTGTGGCGACCTGCTGACACGATCTACGGTAGATAGAGACGCGAAGATATCGTCAGCAGAGAGATAGCGAAGGAGAGGCAGGATTCTTACATCCCCCTGCGGCACGTTATCTTGTGTTTACTTCCGGGGGCCATGTTAGTAGTGAAGGGCTCTTAATCCAAGGATTTGGAACCACTCTTTCAATCCTTGATGTTTTCCATCATATTACCTAAGGATTTTTTGCATCTCAATGATTAATAAATAATAAAATTAATAATAATAATAATAATAATAACAATAATAATAATAATAATAGTAATAATAATAATAATAATAATAATAATAATAAAAATAATAATAATAATAATAATAAAATAATAATAATACTAATAATTGACATATGTTATGGAACAATCTATAAAGGATGCTACTTTATGGCTCTTGATCCAAGGAATCAAAGTTACCCTCCACTTCATCTGATTAATTCGGATTACTTTCTCATCCTCCAGGAGCTTTACGACCTCCAGTTTCCCGAGAATATTATTATTGCTAATGTTGATGTACCTGGGTGTTAGTCACCTTACACCTGCTGTCCCGTTCACCTAGTAGTAAGCAGGTACCTGGGTGTTAGTCACCTTACACCTGCTGCCCCGTTCACCTAGCAGTAAGTAGGTACCTGGGTGTTAAGTCACCTTACACCTGCTGTCCGTTCACCTAGTAGTAAGCAGGTACCTGGGTGTTAGTCACCTTACACCTGCTGTCCCGTTCACCTAGTAGTAAGCAGGTACCTGGGTGTTAGTCACCTTACACCTGCTGCCCCGTTCACCTAGTAGTAAGCAGGTACCTGGGTGTTAGTCACCTTACACCTGCTGTCCCGTTCACCTAGTAGTAAGCAGGTACCTGGGTGTTAGTCACCTTACACCTGCTGCCCCGTTCACCTAGTAGTAAGCAGGTACCTGGGTGTTAGTCACCTTACACCTGCTGTCCCGTTCACCTAGTAGTAAGCAGGTACCTGGGTGTTAGTCACCTTACACCTGCTGCCCCGTTCACCTAGCAGTAAGTAGGTACCTGGGTGTTAAGTCACCTTACACTTGCTGTCCCTGTTCACCTAGCAGTAAGTAGGTACCTGGGTGTTAATCACCTTACACTTGCTGTCCCTGTTCACCTAGCAGTAAGTAGGTACCTGGGTATTAATCACCTTACACTTGCTGTCCCTTTTCACCTAGCAGTAAGTAGGTACCTGTGTGTTAATCACCTTACACTTGCTGTCCCTGTTCACCTAGCAGTAAGTAGGTACCTGTGTGTTAATCACCTTACACTTGCTGTCCCTGTTCACCTAGCAGTAAGTAGGTACCTGGGTGTTAGTCACCTTACACCTGCTGTCCCTGTTCACCTAGCAGTAAGTAGGTACCTGGGTGTTAGTCACCTTACACCTGCTGTCCCTGTTCACCTAGCAGTAAGTAGGTACCTGGGTATTAATCACCTTACACTTGCTGTCCCTGTTCACCTAGCAGTAAGTAGGTACCTGGGTGTTAGTCACCTTACACCTGCTGTCCCTGTTCACCTAGCAGTAAATAGGTACCTGGGTGTTAATCACCTTACACTTGCTGTCCCTGTTCACCTAGCAGTAAGTAGGTATCTGGTGTTAGTCACCTTATACCTGCTGTCCCGTTCACCTAGGAGTAAGTAGATACCTGGGTGTTAGTCGAATGGTTTGGGTGGCATCCTGGGGGACAAGATTGAAGAGCTCCAATGGAAATAAGACAGACAGTCCTCGATGACGCACTGACTTTCTTGGGTTATCCTGGGTGGCTAACCCTCCGGGGTTAAAAATCTGAATAAAATCATAACTTAAGCAACAAAATGCTAGATAGATGGTGAACTTTAATGAAGAGAAAGGTCATGTAATAGAAATGAAAGTTAAAAAAAATCAGGGAACATGAAGAATATAAATTGTGAGGAAAATATTGTATTTGTAAGAGTGAGGAACCCAGGAGCTATTATTAAAATAAAGCTATCAATAAAATATCATGTAAACGAAGAAGCGATACTAGATGCACTTTCGTGTTGCAATCAACACATCATCAGGAGCTTGGAAGCTCCTGATGATGTGTCGATTCAACACGACAGCAATATATATATATATATATATATATATATATATATATATATATATATATATATATATATATATATATATATATATATATATATATATATATAATTTCATGTGCTTAGCCAAGCCATAACTGAATAAACTTGGTTACCCAAGTTTACACTGTTTCCAGATGATTGTCTTTTGTTGATGGAGGAGACTGGAGACTGCAGGTCTTAATGCTCTCAAAAATAAATCGTGAAGTGTACTCATCATAAAAGTGGTAGACTAGCAGCTAAAATACTGAGTGTAACTAGCGGAGGACGTAGGCTTCTAATACACTGTAAATACAAGCTATGTATTCGTTATTGATGACCAAAACATTAAGGTATTTTATTTTGATTCTCAAATTTAACTTTGAATTTTATATAAGGTCAAAAGTGGTGTAATTTCTCAAAGAAATTGTTAAAGTAACTCCATTCATGGTCCCATACTGTGAATATATCATCCACATATACTGTATCATATCTGGTGGCTTGATGAGTTATCCTATTATTTTCAATATAACATGTATATAATAATAAAAAGGCACAATACACAAATACGTTATGTATACCTGGAGAGGGTTTCGGGGGGAACATTGGGTCGTGTTTCCTTAAGACACCTACTGTTACTGTTCACCTAGTAGCAAGTAGGTACCTGGGTGTTAGTCCACTGGTGTGGGTCGCATCTTGGGGACAAAATTAACCTAAGCTGCCAGAAATGCTCTGCATAACCAGGGGCTCTCTATATAGTAGGTCACTGATGTCAGCTATGGTCTGTGTAAGTTGTATCATGTACTTGTAGAAATCAAGATTATATATTAATATTATTATTACATTACGTACGGGTGAGCACGTAAGTACCTGCATGCACACTTGTAATCCCCATCCCCACATTGATAAGAAATACACAATGACCAAAAAGTCAAATTCAATCACTGTTTTATGGTGATCGCGTGTAGCCAGACACAGCGGGTCGTGAAAATCTTAAAGGAATATAAAGAGGAAATAAAGGAAAAGTTAAACTATCTATCTGTGACAGTTTTTAACCCGCGTCACATCCTGTCAACTTATCAATCATTAGTCTCAGTTCTCCTAATGTACTGCGTTAGTCGGGCAGACACGGTGAAGCGCTTGGCCACAAGTGCTTGTGACGGTGAAGCGCTTGTGACGGTGAAGTTCTTGGCAACAAGTGCTTGTGACGGTGAAGCTCTTAGCAAAAAGTGCTTGTGACGGTGAAGGTCATGGCAATAAAGGCTTATGACGCCGCCACAGCCATGAACAAGCAACTGCTGGTAACAATCATCTTTACTCTCTATACATTAACAATAATAGCTAATGTTGGTGGTAACAGCGATGGTCCTCTCATGACAACAGCTACCGTTGGTGGTCACAGCTATGGTCCTCTCATGACAACAGCTACCGTTGGTGGTCACAGCTATGGTCCTCCTATACACAAAGCTACTGCTGGTGGTCACAAAAATGGCATTCTTGAACACACAACTTGGACAAAACAACCTCTAGCTGCTAAGTTATCTCGCCAACACTTCATGCTGCCCATCTGTCACCAGCTGCCCTGTGAGACTCTGTACGGGAGATGGACACTTGACATCCCAGCGATAATAAGTCTCACATCACCTTTCAAGTCCATCTTTACCTCAAAAGTGTCTTCATGGCGTCCAAGACTCGTCTTTCTTGACAATAACAACAACGATCAATTTTGTGTTGACATGAAGGTGCAAGATGGTAATATATTACTTCAATCAAAGTATAAATGTAATGAACAAGTGGAGGATTCTGCTTACATTCCACTAGCACTCTATTATGAAACTAAATGGCTGCATATTAAAATAGTTATTAATAATAGTAGTAGTCTGAAGATTGTTTTATTTTCGTGGTCTCAGGACAAGGACTTACTGAAGCCTTCCAAGTTGAAAGTTCTTCCTTCTCGTGTACGAGTGGACAATGTAGACCAGTTTGGCTACTCCACTTTGGTTCATTACACACAAAGTACAACACTATCTACCAAGACAAGCACAAGTATTAGCGTATCTACCCCTGATACCGAGAATACTACACCTACGACGGATTCTCAGTTTACCTACAACATCACTGTACTTGGGACATTATCTGGTATATCTTGTGTAATAATCATCTTACTCGTTACCAAGAGTCGGCGTTATTTATCCAATAGAGAACAACACCCAACCATCACATACGTAAATGCAATTAAACCCGAGTGTCCAGGACAACAGCAGGAGGTGGTGGTGTTGTCGCCGACGGCAACACTGCCTGTTGCATGTCCTTCCTCCATGAGCTATATTACCCACTGCCACCCAGGTCATAATGACAAGCAACATGGGGCTACACATCACAGTGGTATACAGTACAACTCTACTACTTACAGTGATCTGGGAATTAGTAGTTCTTCTCATTGTATACCAGGAACTGTAGATCGCCTTCACAGCCACACCAGTGAAAACAGCTTATACCAAGGTGCTGTAGCTTTGTAGTGCGTCAGCCTACTGTTTACCTTGTGACTGACGGTTCTAATCTACAACATCCATGACCTCTTCATCACATTCTAGAAAACAAGAACTACTGATATCAACTTTCCTGACAGAGACTAAGTGTTTTAAGAAGGGACAGTGTTAGGAACTAGCTTGATGACAATCATGAAAAGAGACATCCAGTCACAAGTGCCAATACAAGGGCACACAGTCAACCACAGAAGCACAACAATAAGAAAAATGATAGAAATACCACCTATATGAGCCCTTATAACAGGGGTTCCCAACCTGGGGTGCCCGCACCCCTAAGGGATGCGAGATGGCATTTCAAGGGGTGGGGCGAGATGGCATTTCAGAGGGCGCGACAGAGAGTCGCTAAGTGTTCAATTTGTTTACCCGCAATACTGTATTGTGTTTGTTTACCCGCAATACTGTATTGTGTTTGTTTACCCGCAATACTGTATTGTGTTTGTTTACCCGCAATACTGTATTGTGTTTGTTTACCCGCAATACTGTATTGTGTTTGTTTACCCGCAATACTGTATTGTGTTTGTTTACCCGCAATACTGTATTGTGTTTGTTTACCCGCAATACTGTATTGTGTTTGTTTACCCGCAATACTGTATTTGTGATTCAAAAATCAGAAATTCGACTTCATCATCAAATGTGACATTATTTTTGTAGGTGGTGCAACATTAATCAAACATTTCCTAGGGGGTGCGGGGTATGGAAAAGATTGGGAATCCATCCATTATAAGCACAAGACAATGGGGACACCAGCCAATGATTCCACTAACAGATACACGATTATCTCTAAACATACACTTCAATACCATTTATCAAAAGCTGCTACAGCACTACTAAAACTACGATATATATACATTATATATATATATATATATATATATATATATATATATATATATATATATATATATATATATATATATACATATATATATATATATATATATATATACATATATATATAATATACATATATATATATATATATATATATATATATATATATATATATATATATATATATATATATATATATATATATATATATGTCGTGCCGAATAGGTAAAACTAGCAACGCTCTTCTTGCCGAATAAGGCAAGGGAAAATTTGTGTATGCAATAATTTCGCAAAAATCATTTTGAACATAACGAAAAAATATATTTCATTGTGATTGTTTATTATTAAATTACTGTAAACTTATCTAAAATATATTTAGTTGGATTAGGCTAAATTAAACTGGTTAGGTAAGTTTTCTAAGATTCTTTTGGTACAAAATTATTAATTTTTACATTAACATAAATGAAAAAAAACATATCTTTAAACGTATAAGAGAAAATTTTACAAAGGACTTAATTTTAAATGAGTTCTTGCTAATTGACCAGTTTTACCTATTCGGCACGACATATATATATATTCTTTACAAAAAATATTCTTATTGTAGGAAACTCTGTTCAATATTGAAAATGTTTTATTTCAAAACAATCAACTGTAATAGCTGTTTCATCAAGGTGTGAATATAATAAATTTCCTTGTGGTCAGAATAGCTGGAGATGAAGCTTGTAATGGTGACCTCACCACCCTCACTTAACTTATAATTGCTTATTTTCTTTTAGTTGTCATATCTTATGTTTTGTCTATGTTCACTTTCCTGAAGACATGTTCACCACTCAGTGAGTGGTGAACCTCTGCACTCGTGATCGTATATTCCAACACTGTTTTGTAGACATGTCACCATCAGTTAGTGTATCACCACTCATGGGTCGTAGTCATGTGCAACCACTCATGGGCCGTAGTAATGTGTCGCCACAAACAGGTCTTAGTCATGTGTCACCACTTATGGGTCGTAGTCATGTGTCACAACTCAAGTGTCGTAGTCATCTGTCACCACTCATGGGTCGTAGTCATCTGTGTCACCACCCATGGGTCGTAGTCATGTGTCACCACTCATGGGTCGTAGTCATGTCACCACTCATGAGTCGTAGTCTGTCTCACCACTCATGGGTCGTAGTCATGTGCAACCACTCATGGGTCGTAGTCATCTGTCACCACTCATGGGTCGTAAACGTCTGTGTCACCACTTATGGGTCGTAGACGTCACAACTCATGGGTCGTAGTCATGTGTCACCACTCGTGGGTCGTAGTCATCTGTGTCACCACTCATGGGTCGTAGTCATTCGTGCAACCACTCACGGATCGTAGTCATCTGTGTCCCCACTCATGGGTCGTAGTCATCTGTGCAACCACTCATGAGTCGTAGTCATTTGTGTCACCACTCATGGGTCGTAGTCATCTGTGTCACCACTCATGGGTCGTAGTCATGTGTCACCACTCATGGGTCGTAGTCATCTGTTACCATTCATCGGTCGTAGTCATCTGTGTCCCCACTCATGGGTCGTAGTCATCTGTGCAACAACTCATGGGTCGTAGTCATCTGTGTCACCACTCATAGGTCGTAGTCAGCTGTGTCCCCACTCATGGGTCGTAGTCATCTGTGCAACAACTCATGGGTCGTAGTCATCTGTGTCACCACTTATGGGTCATAGTCATCTGTGTCACCACTCATAGGTCGAAGTCATCTGTGTCACCACTCATGGGTCGAAGTCATTGTGTCACCACTCATGGGTCATAGTCATCTGTGTCACCACTCATAGGTCGTAGTCATGTGTCACCACTCATGGGTCGAAGTCATCTGTGTCACCACTCATGGGTCGAAGTCATGTGTCACCACTCATTGGGCGAAGTCATCTGTGTCACCACTCATGGGTCATAGTCATCTGTGTCACCACTCATGGGTCGAAGTCATCTGTGTCACCACTCATGGGTCATAGTCATCTGTGTCACCACTCATAGGTCGTAGTCATGTGTCACCACTCATGGGTCGAAGTCATCTGTGTCACCACTCATGGGTCGAAGTCATTGTGTCACCACTCATGGGTCATAGTCATCTGTGTCACCACTCATAGGTCGTAGTCATGTGTCACCACTCATGGGTCGTAGTCATCCGTGCAACAACTCATGGGTCGTAGTCATCTATGTCACCACTTATGGGTCATAGTCATCTGTGTCACCACTCATGTGTCGTAGTCATCTATGTCACCACTTATGGGTCATAGTCATCTGTGTCACCACTCATGGGTCGTAGTCATCTGTGTCACCACTCATGGGTCGTAGTCATCTGTCACCACTCATGGGTCATAGTCATCTGTGTCATCATTCATGGGTCGTAGTCATCTGTGTCACCACTCATGGGTCATAGTCATCTGTGTCACCACTCATGGGTCATAGTCATCTGTGTCACCACTCATGGGTCGTAGTCATCTGTCACCACTCATGGGTCATAGTCATCTGTGTCACCACTCATGGGTCATAGTCATCTGTGTCACCACTCATGGGTCGTAGTCATCTATGTCACCACTTATGGGTCATAGTCATCTGTGCAACCACTCATGGGTCGTAGTCATCTGTGTCACCACTCATGGGTCGTAGTCATCTGTGCAACCACTCATGGGTCGTAGTCATCTGTGTCACCACTCATGGGTCGTAGTCATCTGTGTCACCACTCATGGGTCGTAGTCATCTGTGTCACCACTCATGGGTCATAGTCATCTGTGTCACCACTCATAGGTCGTAGTCATGTGTCACCACTCATGGGTCGTAGTCATCCGTGCAACAACTCATGGGTCGTAGTCATCTATGTCACCACTTATGGGTCATAGTCATCTGTGTCACCACTCATGGGTCGTAGTCATCTATGTCACCACTTATGGGTCATAGTCATCTGTGCAACCACTCATGGGTCGTAGTCATCTGTGTCACCACTCATGGGTCGTAGTCATCTGTGCAACCATTCATGGGTCGTAGTCATCTGTGTCACCACTCATGGGTCGTAGTCATCTGTGTCACCACTCATGGGTCGTAGTCATCTGTGTCACCACTCATGGGTCGTAGTCATCTGTGCAACCACTCATGGGTCGTAGTCATCTGTGTCACCACTCATGGGTCGTAGTCATCTGTGTCACCACTCATGGGTCGTAGTCATCTGTGTCACCACTCATGGGTCGTAGTCATCTGTGCAACCACTCATGGGTCGTAGTCATCTGTGTCACCACTCATGGTATAACGATAGTTATTTGGAGTCTTCTTGGTAGCGGGAATGCAATGATAAGGCTTCGGAGGTCTCTTCCTTTATTTGTAATAAAGTGTGGATGCACAGGCTGCGTGTCTGTGGGCCATGGCCCGCAGGGCCATGCCCGCGAGAGAGGAGTATTCCTTGTTGTCTGAGTGAAGGCCGCTGCGTTAGTGAGAGAGGGCCAGGGCGGGTCTGGTTGACGTGGGTACGCCTACCAGGCTTGCCCTCTGGCGGAATACTATGGAAACTAGCATGGCACGAAATATGAACTCAGCTGGCAGACAGCATGGCTGTCTATGCAGACAGCAAGGCTGTCTACAATGGGTCGTAATAATCTGTGTCACCACTCATGGGTCGTAGTCATCCATGTCACCACTCATGGGTCGTAGGCATCTGTGTCACCACTCATGGGTCGTAGGCATCTGTGTCACCACTCATGGGTCGTAGTCAACCCTGCAACCACCCAGATTAAATCATAAACAAGTTAATTCCCCACTAAAATATGCCACTGGATCCCATCCAACACTGATACTCTCATATTAAACAATTGTTTGGTTGAGTCACATCACTAACAGTGTATTAACTAACAACCAAGTCAGCTATAGATAAAATATTTAACAATGTTTATGTATAGCATAAGTTTATCTTAAAGTTTACACTTCCTTGTAACCTTCGTTCATAACTAATATAAAAAAACATCGTTAGAACAGGTTTTAACTTATTTATTTCATTAGTAAAGTTAAAAAATGGAATCAAGAAAAAATAATGAAAACCAAAGAAATATTTTATTAATGAGAGCGGTGGAAGGCGTCACATCCTGTACTCGGTTATCTAAGTATTATCTGTCTAACGACACGGAATTGTGGGTAGTTTAGCAGCAGAGCTCAGCTACACCCGGCGGGCCAGGCAGTGAC
This sequence comes from Cherax destructor, assembly GCA_009830355.1. Taxonomy (NCBI): domain Eukaryota; kingdom Metazoa; phylum Arthropoda; class Malacostraca; order Decapoda; family Parastacidae; genus Cherax; species Cherax destructor. Next base: position 307,609 of record WNWK01000808.1, read on the forward strand.
AGTGAAGCTCATGGTAACAAATACTTGTGACACCACCAAAGTTAAATAATTCCCTCACCATTCATCACCATGGACAAGTTGCTGCTGGTGTTGCTCATACTCACTCTCTTCACACTGACAATAACAGCTGCTGTTGGTGGTAACAGCTATGGTCCTCTCATGACAACAGCTACCGTTGGTGGTCACAGCTATGGTCCTCTCATGACAACAGCTACCGTTGGTGGTCACAGCTATGGTCCTCCTATACACAAAGCTACTGCTGGTGGTCACAAATATGACATTCTTGAACACACAAGTTGGGCAAAACAACCTCTAGCTGCTAAGTTATCTCGCCAACACTTCATGCTACCCATCTGTCACCAGCTGCCCTGTGAGACTCTGTACGGCAGCTAGACACTTGACATCCCAGCGATAATAAGTCTCACATCACCTTTCAAGTCCATCTTTACCTCAAAAGTGTCTTCATGGCGTCCAAGACTCGTCTTTCTTGACAATAACAACAATGATCAATTTTGTGTTGACATGAAGGTGCAAGATGGTAATATATTACTTCAATCAAAGTATAAATGTAATGAACAAGTGGAGGATTCTGTTTACATTCCACTAGCACTCTATTATGAAACTAAATGGCTGCATATTAAAATAGTTATTAATAATAGTAGTAGTCTGAAGTTTGTTTTATTTTCGTGGTCTCAGGACAAGGACTTACTGACGCCTTCCAAGTTGAAAGTTCTTCCTTCTCGTGTACGAGTGGACAATGTAAACCAGTATGGCTACTCCACTTTGGTTCATTACACACAAAGTACAACACTATCTACCGAGACAAGCATAGGTATTAGTACGTCTGATATGTCCCATTTGGGCCTTAACGCCACTTTGCCTCCTACAAAGGATACTTTATCAACAATGAAACATTTGCTGGTAATAAACGTATGTGTGGTGGCTGCCACAGTGGTATTCAGTGTGGTTTTGTTAGTGCTCGTACTCACACTGATGGACACTTTAACTTCTATGTGTAGGGCAGAGTGACTGTGTAACCAGATGACGTTATCCTTGACGTCTTCTAAGAACATTAACGTAATTTTCTGTGATCATATAAGTGGTACATCAACTTGCTAGTGTATGAGGTTTCAAACCTGTCGATTGCACATTGTCATTAAATGTTGAAGGCACTTGTATACCACCAGTCAATAATACTTTAATACCTGAAATAGACATTATAGTAAACTCTTAACATAATTTATATATTATAATAAAAGATGTAAACATCTATGTTTATATTCCTACATGATAATTATTTGTTATTTTTTTCTACTGAGTTGAGAATTATTGCATGTTCGTCCTTAATCTTGTATTTTCTATGTAAACTCTTTCATTTGCAGACTTTTTATAATATATTGATTGTGAATTAAAAATGAATACGTTCTGCGCTTTTCTTTATTCCTTTGTTAGCTCTTTCTCACAGTAAATATTATACATACACAATTAACATAAAAATTTAAACATAGTTTTTATGTTCCCATTTTTACTTTCAGTAGTGACACTTGTATGGGCGCAGGCACAGTCCTGAGGCACTCCACCAGTAGTTAAGTCAGTGAGTAGATACTCAAGTTAACCTTGTTGGAAGTTAACAACCTTGTTGGAAGTTAACAATCTTGTTGGAAGTTAACAACCTTGATGGAAGTTAACAACCTTGTTGGAAGTTAACAATCTTGTTGGAAGTTAACAACCTTGATGGAAGTTAACAAGCTTGATGGAAGTTAACAACCTTGATGGAAGTTAACAACCTTGATGGAAGTTAACAACCTTGATGGAAGTTAACAACCTTGATGGAAGTTAACAACCTTGATGGAAGTAAACAACCTTGATGGAAGTTAACAACCTTGATGGAAGTTAACAACCTTGATGGAAGTTAACAACCTTGATGGAAGTTAGCAACCTTGATGGAAGTTAACAACCTTGATGGAAGTTAACCTTGATGGAAGTTAGCAACCTTGATGGAAGTTAACAACCTTGTTGGAAGTTAACAACCTTGATGGAAGTTAACAACCTTGATGGAAGTTAACAACCTTGATAGAAGTTAACAACCTTGATGGAAGTTAACAACCTTGATGGAAGTTAGCAACCTTGATGGAAGTTAACAACCTTGATGGAAGTTAACAACCTTGATGGAAGTTAACAACCTTGTTGGAAGTTAGCAACCTTGATGGAAGTTAAGAACCTTGATGGAAGTTAAGAACCTTGATGGAAGTTAACAACCTTGTTGGAAGTTAACAACCTTGTTGGAAGTTAACAACGTTGATGGAAGTTAACAACCTTGTTGGAAGTTAACAACCTTGATGAAAGTTAACAACCTTGATGAAAGTTAGCAACCTTGATGGAAGTTAGCAACCTTGATGGAAGTTAAGAACCTTGATGGAAGTTAAGAACCTTGATGGAAGTTAACAACCTTGTTGGAAGTTAACAACCTTGATGGAAGTTAACAACCTTGATGGAAGTTAACAACCTTGATGGAAGTTAACAACCTTGATGGAAGTTAGCAACCTTGATGGAAGTTAACAACCTTGATGGAAGTTAACAACCTTGATGGAAGTTGACAACCTTGTTGGAAGTTAACAACCTTGTTGGAAGTTAACAACCTTGATGGAAGTTAACAAACTTGATGGAAGTTAGCAACCTTGATGGAAGTTAACAACCTTGATGGAAGTTAACAACCTTGTTGGAAGTTAACAACCTTGATGGACGTTAACAACCTTGTTGGAAGTTAACAACCTTGATGGAAGTTACAACCTTGATGGAAGTTAACAACCTTGATGGAAGTTAGCAACCTTGATGGAAGTTAACAACCTTGATGGAAGTTAACAACCTTGTTGGAAGTTAACAACCTTGATGGAAGTTAACAACCTTGATGGAAGTTAACAACATTGATGGAAGTTAACAACCTTGATGGAAGTTAACAACCTTGATGGAAGTTAGCAACCTTGATGGAAGTTAACAACCTTGATGGAAGTTAACAACCCTGATGGAAGTTAACCTTCCTGGAAGTTAACACCTCTGATGGAAGTTAACCTTCCTGGAAGTTAACAACCTTGTTGGAAGTTAACAACCTTGATTTAAGTTAACAACCTTGTTTGAAGTTAACAACCTTGATGGAAGTTAGCAACCTTGATGGAAGTTAACAACCTTGATGGAAGTTAACCTTCCTGGAAGTTAACAACCCTGATGGAAGTTAACCTTCCTGGAAGTTAAAAACCTTTTTGGAAGTTAACAACCTTGATGGAAGTTAACAACCTTGTTGGAAGTTAACAACCTTGATGGAAGTTAGCAACCTTCCTGGAAGTTAACAACCCTGATGGAAGTTAACCTTCCTGGAAGTTAACCTTCCTGGAAGTTAACAACCTTTTTGGAAGTTAACAACCTTGATGGAAGTTAACAACCTTGTTGGAAGTTAACAACCTTGATGGAAGTTAGCAACCCTCCTGGAAGTTAACAACCCTGATGGAAGTTAACCTTCCTGGAAGTTAACAAGCAACGAACGAGTACACAACAGATACCAGGAGACAATATATTGAAAACTAAAGAATATATATATATATATATATATATATATATATATATATATATATATATATATATATATATATATATATATATAAAAACAGAGTAGGGGAGTTAGTAGATGGGGAGCTGGAGGTATTGGGTAGATGGCGGAATATTTTGAGGAACTTTTAAATGTCGATGAAAAGAGGGAGGCGGTAATTTCATGTACTGGCCAGGAGGTACAACATCGTTTAGGAGTGAAGAAGAGCAGGATGTGAGTGTGGGGAGGTGCGTGAGGCATTACGTAGAATGAAAGGGGTAAAGCAGCTGGAACTGACGGAATCATGACAGAAATTTTAAAAGCAGGGGGATATAGTGCTGGAGTGGTTGGTATTTTTGTTTAATAAATGTATGAAAGAGGGAAGGTACCTAAAGATTGGCAGAGAGCATGTATAGTTCCGTTATATAAAGGAAGGGGATAAAGAGAGTGTAAAAATTATAGGGGAATAAGTTTACTGAGTATACCGGGTAAAGTGTATGGCAGGGTTATTATTGAAAGAATTAGAGGTAAGACAGAGAGTAGGATTGCAGATGAGCAAGGAGGCTTTAGAGTGGGTAGGGGATGTGTAGATCAAGTGTTTACAGTGAAGCATATATGTGAACAGTATTTAGATAAAGGTAGAGAAGTTTTATTGCATTTATGGATTTAGAAAAGGCATATGATAGAGTGGATAGGGGAGCAATGTGGCAAATGTTGCAAGTGTATGGAATAGGTAGTAAGTTACTGAAGGCTGTAAAGAGTTTTTATGAGGATAGTGAGGCTCAGGTTAGGGTGTGTAGGAGAGGGAGATTACTTCCCGGTAAAAGTAGGTCTTAGACAGGGATGTGTAATGTCACCATGGTTGTTTAATATATTTATAGATGGGGTTGTAAAGAAGTAAATGCTAGGGTGTTGGGGAGAGGGGTGGGATTAAATTATGGAGAATTAAATGCAAAATGGGAGTTGACACAGTTACTTTTGCTGATGATACTGTGCTTATGGGAGATTCTAAAGAAAAGTTGCAAAGGTTAGTGGACGAGTTTGGGAGAGTGTGTAAAGGTAGAAAGTTAAAAGTGAACATAGATAAGAGTAAGGTGATGAGGGTATCAAACGATTTAAATAAAGAAAAATTGGATATCACTTTGGAGAGAGGGATTATGGAAGAAGTAAATGTTTTCAGATATTTGGGAGTTGACGTGTCAGCGGATGGGTTTATGAAGGATGAGGTTAACCATAGAATTGATGAAGGAAAAAAGGTGAGTGGTGCATTGAGATATCTGTGGAGACAAAAAACGTTATCCATGGAGACAAAGAAGGGAATGTACGAAAGTATAGTGGTACCAACACTCTTATATGGGTGTGAAGCATGGGTTGCAAATACTGCAGCGAGGAGGAGGCTGGAGATAGTGGAGATGTCCTGTCTAAGGGCAATGTGTGGTGTAAATATTATGCAGAAAATTCGGAATGTGAAAATTAGGAGAAGGTGTGGAGTTACTAAAAGTATTTGTCAGAGGGCTGAAGAGGGTTGTTGAGGTGGTTTGGTCATTTAGAGAGAATGGATCAAAGTAGAATGACTTGGAGAGCGTATAAATCTGTAGGGAAGGAAGGCGGGGTAGGGGTCGTCCTAGAAAAGGTTGGAGGGAAGGGGTAAAGGAGGTTTTGTGGGCGAGGGTTTGGACTTCCAGCAAGCATGTGTGAGCGTGTTAGATAGGAGTGAATGGAGACGAATGGTTTTTGGGACATGACGATCTGTTGGAGTGTGAGCAGGGTAACATTTTGTGAAGGGATTCAGGGAAACCAGTTAATTGATTTAGTTGGACTTGAGTCCTGGAAATGGGAAGTACAATGCCTGCACTTTAAAGGAGGGTCTGAGATAGTGACAGCTGGGAGGACTTTTCTCAGCTGTCGTATCTGAGCTCCTCTGCAAAGACAGTGATTATGTATGAGTGTGGTGAAAGTGTTGAATGATGATGAAAGTATTTTCTTTTGGGGATTTTCTTTCTTTTGGGTCACCCTGCCTCGGTGGGAGACGGCCGACTTGTTGAAAAAAAAAAAAAAAAAAATTATATATATATAAATACACACACACACACACACACACACACGCACACGCACACACACGCACACACACACACACACATATATATATATATATATATATATATATATATATATATATATATATATATATATATATATATATATATATATAAACGTGAAATGTTGGGAACAAAATTCTTCTTGCAACATGAACGTGTTTTTAAGAGAAACATCAAAAATACATATCACATCCTGTACAATTTTATAAGAGGTACATAAAAATTTCCTGAGTACTCAGAGACAGTTCTTCAGTTCCACCACCAGAGTGAAGCAGGTGACAGTATAGGTCTTGGTCACTAGTGTTTTTATGACGGCAACTCTTGATCAGTGGCGATGCTCTTGCTAACACGACGTTGCGACGGTGAAGTTCTTAACAACAAGCTGCTGTGGCGCCGCTACAACTGTTGAATTAACTTGGAATCATCATGATGGACAACAAAGTGTTGCACGTCATCCTCACTCTCTCAACACTGACAACAACGACCACTGCTGAGGACCACACACTCACGTCTCTCACACACACAACTACCACTTGGACAACACAACATCCACATGCTAAGTCTCGCCAACACAGAGTCTCAGATGATCTGAGGCCCACCTGTCACCAGCTGCCGTGTGAGACCAGGAACACCAGCTGGACACTTGACATCCCAGCAATAATAAGTCTGACATCACCATACAAGTTCAAGTTTATCTTTAACGAGTCTTCATGGTGTCCAAGACTCGTGTTTCTGGACGATAATAACAATGATAAAGCTTGTGTTGACATGAAGGTACAACATGGTAATATATTACTTCAGGCAAAGTATAAGTGTGATGGGTATGTGGATGAGTCCAAGACTGTTTCATTAGCGATGTATTATACAACAAAATGGCTGCATTTTCAGGTGGTTCTGAGTGATGGTTGTCTGAAGATTAGTTTGCTGTTCGGGAAGATGGATTTAGAGAAGCTTCGATTGTGCGACGTACTTTCTACTCGTGTACGAGTGGACAATGTTAGCTTCTTTGGTTACTCCTCTTTGCTTCATGATAAAGATAATAATTCACTAACTCATATGCAACAGTTACTGTTGATCAACAGCACTGTAGTGGCCGCCTCAGTGGTCTTCAGTGTGGCTCTCTTATTGTTCGTACTTAGAATTATTAAAACACAACTATGAAGTGATACTATGTTCTTTAAAAATAACGTATAATGTAAGTCCTTTAGGTCAGAAGATGATTCCCCACTGAGCGAGTCAGCAGCTGACACAAACAGGAGAAAGGTCAAGAGACTCTTCTCCTGTTTCCTGACGAAGAAAACACCATCGCCTGACGAAGACCTAACTTTAATCTAACCTGAATTTTTTTTTTGACTATTTGGTCAACTCGGAGTCTTATATGTTTTCCTGTTTTTTCGTAATTGTATCAAACGTACCAGAATTATATACATCAAACTCAGTCGTTGCTACGTAAATCTTTCGTAACGAAAATTTGTCCTTAATAAAAAAATTCTCTTGATTTTAAAATATCACCTGCTTAAAAACTATTTTTATTCCTTCACTATCAATTGTTAACAATATTAACGCTGCATTCTTAAAAAATAGCATTAGTTCTTACTTTCATTACTTCTTTTACTACAATTAATGACACAGGAATAAATCTTTAAATAAAGGGGAAGGAATCTGTGAGTGACTATAAAGATTTACCAAGACCTAAACACAGTGAAATATTATGTCTTATGAATTAATAATTTTCAACAATGTGCCGTTTCATCCATCCTAAAAAAAAACAAGAAATGTGAAAGTGCCAAAAAGTAGTGCCAATATACCTTTTCTGAGTTTGATCTTCATTTTAAAACTTCTGTATCCAGACAAGGCTGCTGTCAAGTGGCACTCTGGATAAACAGAAGAATTACTCAGAAATATAATGTCTGTGTACTCTATAATACATAATTTGTTCTCTTCATGTAATATATCTGTAATGTAGAAATTATTTGATCCCAGTGGACGTTTTTGCCAGTGAGATTATTGTGTTTAAACGCTTGACCTCACCTCTCCCTCTTCACCTAACTTTCTCCATCTCCAAGAAGGTAGGTGAGGAGAAGGTGGAAGTAGGTATCAGGAGAAAATAAGCAGCAGAGACGAAGAGAGTAAGCACAGAGGAGAAGGAGGAAGAGAGTAAGTGTAGAAGTGGAAGAAATGAGGCACAGAGAATGGATTAAGAACAAAGAAAGACATGAGACTTATGGGAATGGAATAAGTAGGGATAGAAAAGAGAAAGGGAGTAGAATAGGAGGAAAGAGTAGTAGTAGTAGTGCTACTACTAGAAGTATTAGTAGTAGCAGGAGTAGTAATAGTAGTAGTACTAGTAGTAGTATACTAGTAGTATCACAAGAAGCGCAATATCCGATGGACCATAACACGATAAGCAGGTTTGATCTGAGGAATGAGATCAAGAGCCCCTACCATCACAATAATATCTGACCAATCATCAAATACACAAAAGAAAACAGAGAACAGCTTCAAAATATTATATATGGGGGAGATACACTAATGATAAAAGGTTCTTGATCCAAAGAACTCGAGTTGCTCTCCCCTCTCTCGAATCAAACCTGATTACCTTCCATTCCTCAAGTGCTATATGACCCGTGCAGGGTTATTACAATCGTGACACTCAAACTTAACGAATCATTTATAACGACTCTGAGGGGACGTGAACTAGAGTACGACACAGCCATACTGGTATCTGATTCGTCTGTAAAAACTGCATTGTGGTCACAGTGGTGGCCCCTGCTAACCTTCCTATGATGCATAGAAATATACATAGTTGTATGAAACTTATATAACTCATTTGACCATATTCCTAGTATATCTTCTTTATAGTATAATAATAAGATATTATCTCCGTTATAGTATAATAATAAGATATTATCTCCGTTATAGTATAATAATAAGATATTATCTCCCTTTATAGTATAATAATAAGATATTATCTCCTTTATAGTATAATAATAAGATATTATCTCCTTTATAGTATAATAATAAGATATTAAAAGGACCCCAGTGGAATTAAGTCACTTTGTCTGACTTTTTGTGTTATCCTGGATGGTTCTCTACACATATGCTGCTATGTATGATAATCTATGTAACTGTATTTGTGTATACCTGAATAAACTTACTTACTAACCTTATTAGGTGGGCATGGTACAGTGGTACAGTGGATGACGCAGTGGCTTGTCATGGGTCTGAGTCCTCCGTGTGGCGAGATTCTTACTATCATGTTACTGTATATTTGGAGCCATATAACAGGAAGTTCTTATATTATATACGAATAATGAGAAGATACAGAAAGAGGAAGCAGTGTGTTGCCTGCCTTGTTACAACCAGCAGTGACAGTACCAGTGTGTTGCCTGCCTTGTTACCACCAGCAGTGACAGTACCAGTGTGTTGCCTTACCTTGTTACCACTAGCAGTGACAGTACCAGTGTGTTGCCTGCCTTGTTACCACCAGCAGTGACAGTACCAGTGTGTTGCCTGCCTTGTTACCACCAGCAGTGACAGTACCAGTGTGTTGCCTGCCTTGTTACCACCAGCAGTGACAGTACCAGTGTGTTGCCTGCCTTGTTACCACCAGCAGTGACAGTACCAGTGTGTTGCCTTACCTTGTTACCACCAGCAGTGACAGTACCAGTGTGTTGCCTGCCTTGTTACCACCAGCAGTGACAGTACCAGTGTGTTGCCTGCCTTGTTACCACCAGCAGTGACAGTACCAGTGTGTTGCCTTACCTTGTTACCACCAGCAGTGACAGTACCAGTGTGTTGCCTGCCTTGTTACCACCAGCAGTGACAGTACCAGTGTGTTGCCTGCCTTGTTACCACCAGCAGTGACAGTACCAGTGTGTTGCCTGCCTTGTTACCACCAGTAGTGACAGTACCAGTGTGTTGCCTGCCGTGTTACCACCAGCAGTGACAGTACCAGTGTGCTGCCTTACCTTGGTACCACCAGCAGTAACAGTACCAGTGTGTTGCCTGCCTTGTTACCACCAGCAGTGACAGTACCAGTGTGTTGCCTGCCTTGTTACCACCAGCAGTGACAGTACCAGTGTGTTGCCTGCCTTGTTACCACCAGCAGTGACAGTACCAGTGTGCTGCCTTACCTTGTTACCACCAGCAGTAACAGTACCAGTGTGTTGCCTGCCTTGTTACCACCAGCAGTGACAGTACCAGTGTGTTGCCTTACCTTGTTACCACCAGCAGTAACAGTACCAGTGTGTTGCCTGCCTTGTTACCACCAGCAGTGACAGTACCAGTGTGTTGCCTGCCTTGTTACCACCAGCAGTGACAGTACCAGTGTGTTGCCTGCCTTGTTACCACCAGCAGTGACAGTACCAGTGTGTTGCCTGCCTTGTTACCACCAGCAGTGACAGTACCAGTGTGTTGCCTGCCTTGTTACCACCAGCAGTGACAGTACCAGTGTGTTGCCTTACCTTGTTACCACCAGCAGTGACAGTACCAGTGTGTTGCCTGCCTTGTTACCACCAGCAGTGACAGTACCAGTGTGTTGCCTGCCTTGTTACCACCAGCAGTGACAGTACCAGTGTGTTGCCTGCCTTGTTACCACCAGCAGTGACAGTACCAGTGTGTTGCCTTACCTTGTTACCACCAGCAGTGACAGTACCAGTGTGTTGCCTGCCTTGTTACCACCAGCAGTGACAGTACCAGTGTGTTGCCTGCCTTGTTACCACCACCAGTGACAGTACCAGTGTGTTGCCTGCCTTGTTACCACCAGTAGTGACAGTACCAGTGTGTTGCCTGCCGTGTTACCACCAGCAGTGACAGTACCAGTGTGCTGCCTTACCTTGGTATCACCAGCAGTAACAGTACCAGTGTGTTGCCTGCCTTGTTACCACCAGCAGTGACAGTACCAGTGTGTTGCCTGCCTTGTTACCACCAGCAGTGACAGTACCAGTGTGTTGCCTGCCTTGTTACCACCAGCAGTGACAGTACCAGTGTGCTGCCTTACCTTGTTACCACCAGCAGTAACAGTACCAGTGTGTTGCCTGCCTTGTTACCACCAGCAGTGACAGTACCAGTGTGTTGCCTTACCTTGTTACCACCAGCAGTAACAGTACCAGTGTGTTGCCTGCCTTGTTACCACCAGCAGTGACAGTACCAGTGTGTTGCCTGCCTTGTTACCACCAGCAGTGACAGTACCAGTGTGTTGCCTGCCTTGTTACCACCAGCAGTGACAGTACCAGTGTGCTGCCTTACCTTGTTACCACCAGCAGTAACAGTACCAGTGTGTTGCCTGCCTTGTTACCACCAGCAGTGACAGTACCAGTGTGTTGCCTTACCTTGTTACCACCAGCAGTGACAGTACCAGTGTGTTGCCTACCTTGTTACCACCAGCAGTGACAGTACCAGTGTGTTGCCTGCCTTGTTACCACCAGCAGTGACAGTACCAGTGTGTTGCCTGCCTTGTTACCACCAGTAGTGACAGTACCAGTGTGTTGCCTGCCGTGTTACCACCAGCAGTGACAGTACCAGTGTGCTGCCTTACCTTGTTACCACCAGCAGTGACAGTACCAGTGTGTTGCCTGCCTTGTTACCACCAGCAGTGACAGTACCAGTGTGCTGCCTTACCTTGTTACCACCAGCAGTGACAGTACCAGTGTGTTGCCTGCCTTGTTACCACCAGCAGTGACAGTACCAGTGTGTTGCCTGCCTTGTTACCACCAGCAGTGACAGTACCAGTGTGTTGCCTGCCTTGTTACCACCAGCAGTGACAGTACCAGTGTTGCCTGCCTTGTTACCACCAGCAGTGACAGTACCAGTGTGTAGCCTGCCTTGTTACCACCAGCAGTGACAGTACCAGTGTGCTGCCTTACCTTGTTACCACCAGCAGTGACAGTACCAGTGTGTTGCCTGCCTTGCTACCACCAGCAGTGACAGTACCAGTGTGTTGCCTGCCTTGTTACAACCAGCATTACTACCACTAGTGTGTTGTCAGCACTACCACCACCAGCAGTGTTGCCAGCACTACCACCAGCAGCAGTGTTGCCAGCACTACCACCAGCACTACCACCACCACCACCAGTGCTACCACCACCAGCAGTAGCCGCATAAAATACAAGCAAGTCAGCCTTGCATACACACAAAACTAACATCTTACATTCATATGAGTGTTATTTAACTTCTGTAACTACAGTGTTAATGGTAACTTTGCTTCATCATGGACACTGTGGAAATAGTCGTGTATATCGTAGCTGCGATACCGATCCCAGTGGCTTTAGTGATCTTTGTCTTGTACATGTACTTGGTTTGTTGCTCCAGGCGACACCACCTGATACGAGTACAAGTTGATAGCGACTTACCAACTAGAACCAATGAACGTAACTCTGTATTCTATGTGCCTAGAGACCAGCCAGAAGCACGATGTAGACCAGAGCTAGAGTTCAACCGTCATTGTATGCAAGGTAGCGCCTTACGCGAGGTCTCCAGCGAGACGCAACTGTCGAGGAAGTCCAGTATTAACAGTTTGTATGGGTGGGTGGCAGAAAGAGACGAATCAGCAGCCAGCATTAGCAGTTACCTGCTGCACCAGCAGCAGGACAGGACGGAGAAGACCATTACCGCCCTGTGTAGGCAGCAAGAATTGGCCCTGCAACTGGCTAAGGCTGACCTGCTCAACACCTCGTCCCTTGACACACAACAGACCCTCCCTGTAAACCAGTTCAAGACTGACCCCGTCAAGGCTGATGCAGGAGGCAGTACACTCTGCGGTGGCAGCAACGCAAGTGTTCCAGGCTGCACAGACTACAAAACCAACACTTTACGAGACAGCAGGACAAGTAGTCTACAGGATCATATCTATGAAGAAATTAACGAAACCCAACAGTATGAAATCACACATTAAGGAGCACCCGAATCAATATTATATAAACTATAATATATACATATATATATATATATATATATATATATATATATATGCAAAAAGATCACTTGATAATGTGAGTAGTAACGAAAGCGCTTGGAATTCTTCTATTTTTTCATAGTGGTTGTTTTGCATATATATATATATATATATATATATATATATATATATATATATATATATATATATATACACTATAACAATGTGATTACATTTATAGAACTTTTAAATCATTAAGAAAACTGTATATTGTAAGTAAAAATAGGAAAAATAATATTAAAAAAATGTCTACTGTTATACAATTATATCCTTGATGTTTTTAAACACTTTGGAAAATAAAAGTTTTTAGATGTCAGAAATTTTAGTTTAATATCACCCGAATTTGTGTCCATAATTATTGATTAGGAATTACTATTAAGGTTTGCTGTTATTATTATTATTATTATTATTATTATTATTATTATTATTATATGAAGCTGACTTTGCTACGCCTGACTTTGCTATGCCTGACATTGCTACGCCTGACTTTGCTACGCATGACTTTGCTACGCCTGACTTCGCTACGCCTGACTTTGCTACGCCTGACTTTGTTACGCCTGACTTTGTTACGCCTGGCTTCGCTACGACTGACTTCGCTACTCCTGACTTTGCAACGCCTGACTTCGCTACGCCTGACTTTGCTACGCCTGACTTTGCTACGCCTGACTTTGCTACGCCTGGCTTCGCTACGACTGACTTTGGTACGCCTGACTTTGCTACGCCTGACTTTGCTACGCCTGACTTTGCTACGCCTGACTTTGCTACGCCTGGCTTCGCTACGACTGACTTTGCTACGCCTGACTTTGCTACGCCTGACTTTGCTACGCCTGACTTTGCTACGCCTGACTTTGTTACGCCTGGCTTCGCTACGACTGACTTCGCTACTCCTGACTTCGCTACGCCTGACTTTGCTACGCCTGACTTTGCTACGCCTGACTTTGCTACGCCTGGCTTCGCTACGACTGACTTTGGTACGCCTGACTTTGCTACGCCTGACTTTGCTACGCCTGACTTTGCTACGCCTGACTTTGCTACGCCTGGCTTCGCTACGACTGACTTTGCTACGCCTGACTTTGCTACGCCTGACTTTGCTACGCCTGACTTTGCTACGCCTGACTTTGCTATGCCTGACTTTGCTACGACTGACTTTGCTACGCCTGACTTTGCTACGCCTGACTTTGCTACGCCTGACTTTGCTACGCCTGACTTTGCTATGCCTGACTTTGTTACGCCTGACTTTGCTATGCCTGACTTTGTTACGCCTGACTTTGCTATGCCTGACTTTGCTATGCCTGACTTTGTTACGCCTGACTTTGCTACGCCTGACTTTGCTATGCCTGACTTTGTTACGCCTGACTTTGCTACGCCTGACTTTGCTACGCCTGACTTTGCTACGCCTGACTTTGCTACGCCTGCTCCTGGTGAGCGAAACATTTGATTAAAGAAGCTCCTGGTGAGCGACATGTCTCATAAACCTAAGTCCCCCCCCACTCTCCACATAGTTCTTCATACATAAACCTAAATGGGATATTTCACAAGCTCATTCCACTGCAAGATAATTCCTAACATAATTCTTAAAGATAATTTTTAAAGATATCCTCTAAAAAATAATCTTAAAAGTTGAGTTTCGTACTTCTTAAGAATTTTGCCAATGCTTATAATGGGACTCTGTAAGAACGTTCCCGCGTCAATGAATTAGTTACCTGGAGTATATGGAGAGGGTTTCTGGGATCAACGCCCCCCCCGGCCTGGTCTGTGACCAGGCCTTGTGGTGAATCAGAGTCTGATCAACCAGGCTGTTACTGCTGGTCACACGCAAAGCTACGTACGAACCACAGCTCGGCTGGTCAGGTACTGACTTTAGGTGCCTGTCCTTAACTCATTTAATAGATTCTTAGCAAAACCTAATTTCAAATAACAGCGTTGATAAGGTTGTGTATTAGCTAATTTGCAAGCTAAGGTGGGGTTCGAACCCTAGGCAGGGAAGACCTGCAACTCCCAGGCAAGTGCGTTAACCACTGGGCCTGCTGGCTCGTTACGATTTCTCGAGTCATGAAGGGACTGATTACCTCAAACTCCTTTATTTCCACGTTCTTCTTTGTATTGGACTGATGAAGCCACTGTGTAGCGAAACGTTTCCTCAATAAAGAGTCCCAGAATGGTAGAATGTTGCAGTAGCTAGGTTTAAGCTTGCTTACCTGGAGAGAATTCCAGGGATCAACGCCCCTGCGGCCCGGTCTGTGACCAGGCCTCATATTGGATCAGAGACTGATCAACCAGGCTGTTACTGCTGGCCGCACGCAGTCCAACGTACGAACCACAGCCTGGCTGGTCAGGTACCGACTTTAGGTGCCTGTCCAGTGCCTGCTTGAAGACAGCCAGGGGTTTGTTGGTAATCCCCCTGATGTATGCTGGGAGGCAGTTGAAAAGTCTTGGGCCCCTGACACTTATTGTGTCTCTCAACGTGCTAGTGGTACCCCTGTTTTTCATTGGGGGGATGTTGCATTGTCTTTTGCTTTCGTAGGAAGTGATTTTCGTGTACAAGTTTAGTACTAATCCCTCTAGGATTTTCCAAGTGTATATGATCATGTATCTCTCCCGCCTGCGTTCTAGGGAGTGCAGGTTTAGGAACTTCAAGCGTTACCAGTAATTTAGGTATTTTATCGCAGTTATGTGTGCCGTGAAGGATCTCTGAACATTTTCTAGGTCAGCAATTTCACCTGCCTTGCAAGGTGCTGTTAGTGTGCAGCAATATTCCAGCCTAGATAGATCAAGCGACCAAAATAGTGTCATCATGGGCTTGGTATCCCTGGTTTTGAAGGTTCTCATTATCCATCCAGTCATGATCACTCCTATTTGGACCATTAACTATATATATATATATATATATATATATATATATATATATATATATATATATATATATATTATATGTCGGCCGAATAGGTAAAATTGGTCACTTAGCAAGAACTCATTTAAAATTAAGTCCTTTCTAAAAAAATTCTCTTATACGTTTAAAGATATTTTTTTCATTTATGTTAATGTAAAAACTAATAATTTCGTACCAAAAGAACCTTAAAAAACTTACCTAACATTATTATAACAAGCTCAATTTAATTTAGCCTAGTCAAACTAAATATATTTCAGATAAGTTTACAATAATTTAATAATAAACAAACACAATGAAATATATTTTACTCGATAGGTTCAGGATGATTTTGGGGAAATTATTGCATACACAAATTTTCGCTTGCCTTATTCGGTAAGAAGAGCGATTATATTTAAACCAAAATAGCAAGTTTTACCTATTCAGCACAATATATATATATATATATGTATATATATATATATATATATATATATATATATATATATATATATATATATATATATATATATATATATATATATGGGTGGTGAATGTTGCAACAAGGAAAAGGCTGGAGGCAGTGGAGATGTCGTGCCTGAGGGCAATGTGTGGTGTGAATAGTATGCAGAGAATTAGTAGTTTGGAAATTAGGAGAAGGTGCGGGATTACCAAAACTATTATCCAGAGGGCTGAGGAGGAGTTGTTGAGGTGGTTTGGACATGTAGAGAGATGGAACAAAGTAGAATGATTTCGAGAGTGTATAAATCCGTAGTGGAGGTAAGGCGGGGTAGGGGTCAGTTTAGGAAAGGTTGGAGGGAGGGGGTGAAGGAGGTTTTGTGTGCGAGGGGCTTGGACTTCCAGCAAGCATGTGTGAGCGTATTAAATAGGAGTGAATGAAAACAAATGGTTTTTAATACTTGACGTGCTGTTGGAGTGTGAGCAAGCTAACATTTATGAAGGGATTCAGGGAAACCGGCAGGTCGGACTTGAGTCCTGGAGATGGGAAGTACAGTGTCTGCACTCTGAAGGAGGGGTGTTAATGTTGCAGTTATATAACTGTAGTGTAAAGCACGCCTCTGGCAAGACAGTGATGGAGTGAATGATGATGAAAGTTTTTCTTTTTCGGGCCACCCTGCCTTGGTGGGAATCGGCCGATGTGTTAATAAAAAATATATATATATATATAAATGATGAGCAAAATGCATAAACCCAAAAAAGTTGTTTTTTGAAATTCGCTTCCTGTCTGGGATCCTTGACGTCACATTCACTGATAAATGTTTACAGGGCGGGACACGACGAATTTCATGGAAGTGCGGCCTTCACGGTATATATATATATATATATATATATATATATATATATATATATATATATATATATATAAAGAGAGAAGAAGAAGAGAGAGAGAGAGAGAGAGAGAGAGGAGAGAGAGAGAGAGAGAGAGAGAGAGAAGAGAGAAAAGAAAAGAGAAGAGAGAGAGAGAGAGAGAGAGAGAGAGAGAGAGAGAGAGAGAGAGAGAGAGAGATATTTCTTTTAGATAAACATCTTGTAGTCCCGGATACAACATTTACTGAAGGAGTGCGATAATTGTTGGAGGAATCACTATTCTCACCATCACAACACAGGAGACCCGGGCCTATATAACCTACAGTTTGGTTCCAGACCTAAAGGAACTGATTAGATTCTTTCTTAGCGAAACATCTGGGCAAGTCTCTGTAACATCTGCTGCCTTCTGTACACCTAGTAGTACATAGGTACCTGGGTGTTAGATAAATAATAATAATAATAATATTAATAATTATTATTATTATTTTTATTTCTACAAGTACATGATACAACTTATACAGACCATAGCTGACATCAATGACATACTATATAGAAAGCCCCTTGTTATGCAGAGCATTTCCCGCAAATTAGGTTTTGTCCCCGGAATGCGACCCACACCCGTCGGCTAACACCCAGGTACCTATTTTACTGCTAGGTGAACAGGGACAGCAGGTGTCTTAAGGAAACACATCCTAATGTTCCCCCCTTATCGGGGATCGAACCACAATTTTTGTGAGGCGAGTGCGCTAACTAGGTGGCTTTCAAATTATCTAAGGTCGGGTAACAACTATTTGAGTACAAATATTAATCGCGTCTGCCTGGCGCTCAGCAGACGGAGGATCGAGCCTCCACCACGTCTTGCAATGAATGACCCACATGGGTTTAGCATTTAACATTAATAATTAAATTGGACTAAATAAATAGCATATGCTAGTATCAACTGACGTACACATGTAGACGCTATCATGCAGGCACACACACACACACACACACACACACACACACACACACACACAGAGGAGACTGCGACTGATCCTATCAACTCCAGGTTGAGGGACTGATTACTTCAAACTCATCCTCATCCGTCTTTCTTCTCTGAAATGGACTGAAGAAGCCACTGGCTGGCGAAACGTTTCCGTAATATTCACAAACGATGCACAAGTGTCTCATTCATCAACTTGTCGCTTTATATCACACAGATGAACTGTTTCTCTCTCTCTCCCAGTCTCTGTCTCTCTCTCTGTCTCTCTCCCTCTCTCCCCTCCCCTCACCCTCCTCATTTCCGCCGGTGCTCTCACTCTGAGTTAACTTGGTATGATAAACGCTAAAACTTTCTACCTGTGCACCCTTCCCAGCACTAGTGGTTAGACCTTGTTATCGTGTGTGTGCGTGCGTGTACGTCACTCTCACCGCTGCATGTTAGTGTGTGCGTGCGTGTACGTCACTCTCACCGCCTGCATGTTAGTGTGTACTCACCTATTTGTGGTTGCAGAGGTCGATTCATAGCTCCTGGCCCCCGCCTCTTCACTTCTGGCTACTAGGTCCACTCTCTCCCCGCTCCATGAGCTTTATTATACCTCTTCTTAATAAAGCTATGTATGGATCCTGCCTCCACTACGTCACTCTCCAGACTATTCCACTTCCTGACAACTCTATGACTGAAGAAATACTTCCTAACGTCCCTGTGTCTCATCTGAGTTTTCAACTTCCAACTGTGACCCCTTGTTGCTGTGTCCCATCTCTGGAACATCCTGTCCCTACCCACCTTGTCAATTCCTCTCAGTATTTATCATGTTATTATCATGTCTTCTCTATCCCTCCTGCCCTCCAGTTTTGTCAGGTCGATTTCCCTTAACCTCTCCACGTAGGACATAACCTTCAGTTCCCGTGTGTGTGTGTGTGTGTGTGTGTGTGTGTGTGTAAACACTTAGAGGTCACATAATAAATTTAAGGCAATCAGGGTTCATCTAAGTCTGAGAATGTTTACTATTTTTCAGTAGCATTAACGTCTCTGAGTTCAGCTGAGACAATGTTCAGAATTAACAAATATCAATACATAGAAGGATGTGCTAAGGGATAGCAGCAGCGACACACCACTAGCACAAATAGCGGAATTACTAGCAGAAAGAGCAGTAGCACACAACAGCACAAGTAGCAGCAGCACCAGGAATAACAGCCGCTGCAGACCACTAGCACAACAGCACTAGCAGAAGCAGTACTTGTAGAAACAGCAGTGAACCACTAACACAAGTAGCAACAGCACCACTAGCAGAAGAAACTACTGTAACACAGCACTAGCAGAAACCGCAGTGGCACTAGCAGAAACCGCAGTGGCACTAGCAGCAGCACCAGCACACATAACAGCACCACTACTAACATCAAGAAACAGAAGCAGCAGAACGGTACTAGCAAACGCAGTAGCGGTACTAGCACACATAACAGCACCACTACTAGCATCAAAAAAAGTAGCACAGCACTACCAAACGCAACAGCAGCACTAGCAGCACTATTGACCTTTAAGGAGATCTAGGACTAGGAAGAGAATAAGTATCCGGCAGTGTGACCTCATTCACCTTGCTTTAGTCGGTACACATCCGCAATCCTCCATCAGGCTTTTTTTAACAGCAGAACAGCACTAGCAAATGCAACAACAGCAGACCAGCAGCGCCACCTCGTAGAGAATAAGCAGCACGTTTGGCTCACAACCGAATGCTCCTGGAATCGAACATATAACGAGACGGATGTATAGGCAAGTCTTCTAACACCTGCTGCCTCTCTTTTGGACTTACTTGACTGTTGTGGGTCGCATTTAAGCAAGAAAGATTCTAATGGAAACAAGCCACACACTTTTCCTGGGTTATTAACCTGCGGAATTATTAATGCCAGTAAAGTTTCCATTGAAGGCAACAGCATTAAGAGCAGTAGCAGCATTAATAGCAGCAGCAGCAATAATAGCAGTAGCAGCAGTAATAGCAGGAGCAGCATGTATTAGCAGAAGTAGCAAGAGCAACAACAAACGCAACAGCAGCAGGACCAATAGCAGATTCAGTAACAGCAGATGCAGCAGCAACAGCACCAGGAGCAGCAGCAATAACAGTATCACCAGCAGCAGTATCAGCAATAACATCAACAACAACAGCAGCAGCAGTATCAGCAACAGCAATAACAGTATCACCAGCAGCAGTATCAGCAATAACATCAACAACAACAGCAGCAGCAGCAGTATCAGCAACATCAATAACAGTATCAACAACAACAGCAGCAGCAATATCAGCAACAACAGCGGCAATAACAGTATCAACAACAACAGTAACAGCAATAGCAGTATCAACAACAGCAGCAGCAACAGCAGTATCAGCAGCAGCAGCAGCAGCATCTCGCCCTGATTACACTGGCAGTTATATCAGAGGAATTATAATTTGTGTGGATCACACTGCGTTGCCAAGTTGCCAAGTCTGATTACTAACGAGTCGTTACCCTGGACGCCTCGCCTCATTCGTATACACACAAAAGTTGAAAACGTTCATGTATAATTCATCATATTCCAGGCTGAATGTACACACAAGTGCACTTGAAACCTACATGTACACTCACTAGGTCCTCCCTCCCAGAGCCTCTGATGTACACCGTCTCCAGGTGTGGTCAAATAAGCGTAAACTTAGTATTTTTATCTTGTTATTTGGACCAGACTGACCATAAGATCACTTTCTGTGTTTCAACAGTGCTTAATGTGGTGGCTTGTACTAGTGTGGTGGCTTGTACTAGTATGGTGGCTTGTACTAGTGTGGTGGCTTGTACTAGTATGGTGGCTTGTATTAATGTGGTGGCTTGTACTAGTGTGGTGGCTTGTACTAGTATGGTTTGGCTTGTACTAGTGTGGTGTCTTGTACTATTGTGGTGGCTTGTACAAGTGTGGTGTCTTGTACTAGTGTGGTGGCTTGTACTAGTGTGGTGGCTTGTACTAGTATGGTTTGGCTTGTACTAGTGTGGTGGCTTGTACTAGTGTGGTGGCTTGTACTAGTGTGGTGGCTTGTACTAGTGTGGTGGCTTGTACTAGTATGGTGGCTTGTACTAGTGTGGTGGCTTGTACTAGTGTGGTGGCTTGTACTAGTGTGGTGTATTGTACTAGTGTGGTGGCTTGTACTAGTGTGGTGTCTTGTACTAGTGTGGTGGCTTGTACAAGTGTGGTGTCTTGTACTAGTGTGGTGGCTTGTACTAGTGTGGTGTCTTGTACTAGTGTGGTGGCTTGTACTAGTATGGTTTGGTTTGTACTAGTGTGGTGGCTTGTACTAGTGTGGTGGCTTGTACTAGTATGGTTTGGCTTGTACTAGTGTGGTGTCTTGTACTAGTGTGGTGGCTTGTACTAGTGTGGTGGATTGTACTAGTGTGGTGGCTTGTACTAGTGTGGTGGCTTGTACTAGTGTGGTGGCTTGTACTAGTGTGGTGTCTTGTACTAGTGTGGTGTCTTGTACTAGTGTGGTGGCTTGTACTAGTGTGGTGTCTTGTACTAGTGTGGTGGCTTGTACTAGTGTGGTGGCTTGTACTAGTGTGGTGGTTTGTACTAGTGTGGTGGTTTGTACTAGTGTGGTGTCTTGTACTAGTGTGGTGGGTTGTACTAGTGTGGTGGCTTGTACTAGTGTGGTGGCTTGTACTAGTGTGGTGTCTTGTACTAGTGTGGTGGCTTGTACTAGTGTGGTGGCTTGTACTAGTGTGGTGGCTTGTACTAGTGTGGTGGTTTGTACTAGTGTGGTGTCTTGTACTAGTGTGGTGGCTTGTACTAGTGTGGTGTCTTGTACTAGTGTGTTGTCTTGCACTAGTGTGGTGTCTTGTACTAGTGTGGTGTCTTGCACTAGTGTGGTGGCTTGTACTAGTGTGGTGGCTTGTACTAGTGTGGTGGTTTGTACTAGTGTAGTGGCTTGTACTAGTGTGGTGGTTTGTACTAGTGCGGTGAGTATACACAAACATACACTATACTAAACGCCCTTGTAGTCTTGTAGAAGTTACTAGTGAGGAAGCTTCTACCATTATACTGGCTTGAGATGATATGTCAAATTGTATAAAACAAGAATATCGTTTCATGTCTGTTCTCTATTTCTTTTGTCTGCCCAAGACCTATAACCCTAACAGAATCCCTACTCAGTGATCACCATTCAAGGCTTATTTACGTACAAATGTTTAAATTATTAAGTAATCTCTTGTACACCTTTTAAGGTAAACTGTGTAACTCAAATATAAGACATTTATAAAAAATTGTTCAGATGAACGGTCGCTTTAGTTGACATAATTTACAAAATGTGTAAATGCTAAGCCTCGATGTGGACTCTTATTTTGGCTAACGTGCCCACTGATGTTATTTTGGCTAACGTGCCCACTGATGTTATTTTGGCTAACGTGCCCACTGATGTTATTTTGGCTAACGTGCCCACTGATGTTATTTTGGCTAATGTGCCACTGATGTTATTTTGCAAGTTCCAGATAATAAGTTGAGGATTAATCAGTAAATTGAGTATTCATCAGTAAATTGAGTATTCATCAATAAATTGAGGAGTCGTGGTCCCTTACAGCTCTAGGGACTTCAATCTATCCCAGTAATTTAGGTGCTTGACATAGTTCACACAAGCTGTGAAGGTTCTCTGTACATTTTCCAGCTCAGCAATTTCGACTGCTTAAAAGAGGTCGTTAGTACACAGTAATATTCCAGCATGGGAATAAGTGACCTGAAGATGACATGGCATCTGTTGTTCTGAAGGTTCTAGTTATCCAACCTATCATTTTCCTTGCAGTTGTGATAATATTGTGGTCCTTGAACATGAGAGCTGACATTATCACTCCTAGGTCTCTCACATTTGACTTTCGAATGGTATGAGTTTGTCTTGTTTTTATTTCTTCCATTCTTTCATAGCATAATAAATGAAATTTGTCCTCACTGAATATCACAGTGGTGTCAGTGGCCCACTGGAAGACTTGGTTCGCTGTTTCCTCTGTGGATGACACTCTCATACAAAGTATAACATCATCTGAAAAGGATGATACAGTGCTTCTGCTCCCGTTACTGATGGTTTCCGTTCCTGTTGCTTCTGATGTTACTGTTTCAACCGTTGCAGCAATTGCAGCTGCAACGTATTACTGCCAGTGCTGTTGCTGCTGTCAGTACTGTTGTTACTGCCAGCACTGTTGTTGCTGCTAGTACTGTTGTTACTACCAGTACCGTTATTCCTGCCAGTGCTGTTGCTGCTGCCAGTACTGTTGTTGCTGCAAGTACTGTTGTTACTACCAGTACTGTTATTGCTGCCAGTACTGTTGTTGCTGCTAGTACTGCTGTTACTACCAGTACTGTTATTACTGCCAGTACTGTTGTTGCTGCTAATACTGTTGTTACTACCAGTACCGTTATTGCTGCCAGTGCTGTTGCTGCTGCCAGTACTGTTGTTGCTGCTAATACTGTTGTTACTACCAGTACCGTTATTGCTGCCAGTGCTGTTGCTGATGCTACTGCCTTTGCTGCTGTCGACGATTTCCGTTGCTGTTGCTTCTGCTATTACTGTTTCAACTGTTGCTACTTATTGTGGCTGGCGCAGTACTGTTGCCCTCACACCCACTGCTGGGCTCGACTCAAATTAAAACTTTACTAACTTGTTATTTACTGCCCGTGCTCTGTAATCGTAAGTCGCGACCATGCCCAAGTGAGACCCCAGCTGCTGGCGGGAGCCAGGACGGGTGAGGAGAGGAGAGGACGGGTGAGGAGAGGAGAGGACGGGTGAGCAGAGGACGGGTGAGGAGAGGAGAGGACGGGTGAGCAGAGGACGGGTGAGGAGAGGAGAGGACGGGTGAGCAGAAGACGGGTGAGGAGAGGCGAGGACGGGTGAGGAGAGGACGGGTGAGCAGAGGCGAGGAGGGGTGAGGAGAGGACGGGTGAGCAGAGGCGAGGAGGGGTGAGGAGAGGACGGGTGAGGAGAGGAGAGAACGGGTGAGGAGAGGACGGGTGAGCAGAGGCGAGGAGGGGTGAGGAGAGGACGGGTGAGGAGAGGAGAGGAAGGGTGAGGAGAGGACGGGTGAGGAGAGGAGAGGACGGGTGAGGAGAGGCGAGGACGGGTGAGGAGAGGCGAGGAGGGGTGAGGAGAGGACGGGTGAGGAGAGGACGAGTGAGGAGAGGCGAGGAGGGGTGAGGAGAGGAGAGGACGGGTGAGGAGAGGCGAGGACGGGTGAGGAGAGGACGGGTGAGGAGAGGCGAGGAGGGGTGAGGAGAGGACGGGTGAGGAGAGGAGAGGACGGGTGAGGAGAGGCGAGGACGGGTGAGGAGAGGCGAGGAGAGGTGAGGAGACGACGGGTGAGGAGAGGCGAGGAGGGTGAGGAGAGGCGAGGAGGGGTGAGGAGACGACGGGTGAGGAGAGGACGGGTGAGGAGAGGCGAGGAGGGGTGAGGAGACGACGGGTGAGGAGACGACGGGTGAGGAGACGACGGGTGAGGAGAGGACGGGTGAGGAGAGGCGAGGACGGGTGAGGAGAGGCGAGGACGGGTGAGGAGAGGCGAGGACGGGTGAGGAGAGGAGAGGAGGGGTGAGGAGAGGCGAGGACGGGTGAGGAGAGGCGAGGAGGGGTGAGGAGAGGCGAGGAGGTGTGAGGAGAGGCGAGGACGGGTGAGGAGAGGAGAGGAGGGGTGAGGAGAGGCGAGAAGGGGTGAGGCGAGGCGAGGAGGGGTGAGAAAAGGCGAGGAGAGGTGATGAGAGGAGCGGAGGGGGAAGGAGGGGCGAGGAGAGGCGAGGAGAAGCGAGGAGGGGTGAGGAGAAGTGAGGAGAGGAGAGGAAAGGAGAGGCGAGGAGGGGCGAGGAGAGGCTAGGAGGGGTGAGAAGGGGCGAAGAGGAGAGAGGTGGGAGTGAAGAGAGATGAGAAGGGGCGGAGAGAGGCCTTTGAAAGAGGGGAAGAGGAAGGTAGGGGTGAGTAAGGGCATGTGAGGGGAACACGCAGTTGGGGGAAGGGGTTACCTAATAAAAATGGGAACAGGAGGGGAGGAGTACCTATTACAATAATAGGAGGGGAAGGGGATAAAACTTACTAGAGGAGGTAAAGGTAGGAATGATAGCAAGAGAAAGAGAAGAGGAGAATGAAGGAAAACTAGGAGGAACAAGAAAACAATGGGACCAGCAGCCTCTTGTCACGTTCAGAATTGAACGTTCACTATCCAGCTACCTCGCTGCCAGACGCACTTCCGCAAGTTTATAGAATTTCTTTATTGTTCATTATACTCTTAGGTCTATCCTAACCTAACCTAACCTATCCTAACTTAACCTAACCTCACCCAACCTAACCTAACTTAATCTAACCTCACCTAACTTAACCTAACCTAACCCATCCTAACTTAACCTAACCAAACCTATCCTAACTTAATCTAAATTAAAATAACATATATAAATAACCCGCACCTAAGAAAGAGGAGCTTACGACGACGTTTCGGTCCTACTTGCACCATTTACAAAGTGGCACTAACACAAAATAGTGAGGCAGTTTTCCCTCTCCTAGGTGTGGGTTATGTGTGCATTGTTCAAGTCACGGTATTGTGACTTTTTTCTTCTCTAGTTCTAAGCTCCTTCCTACGACTATTACACATAAGAACTCAACGTTTAAAACCAACAGAAAAAACATTCACATTCACAAATTCAATGAAGACACTTTTCTAAGATCTGCCAGCGTTTGTAGTTTCAAGCTGATCTGAAAAATCATTCTCAATGCATGGAAAGCAATTTGCCTAATAAAATTGACAAATTGAAACTTATTACTGCCCAAAATCAATGAGAGAAATCTTTTTTTAAGAAAGTCCACCATCGGCAACATTTTCACCGTGGCATACACATCTGACAGACATTGCAACATCTTCACAGTGGGACACACATCTGTCAGACACTGCAACATCTTCCCAGTGGGACACACATGTCAAACACTGCAACATCTTCACAGTGAAACACACATCTGTCAGACACTGCAACATCTTCTCAGTGGGACACACATCTGTCAGACACTGCAACATCTTCAGTGGGATACACATCTGTCAGACACTGCAACATCTTCTCAGTGGGACACACATCTGTCAGACACTGCAACACCTTCACAGTGGGACACACATCAGACAGACACTGCAACATCTTCTCAGTGGAACACACATCTGACAGACACTGCAACATCTTCACAGTGGGATACACATCTGTTAAACACTGCAACATCTTCACAGTGGGACACACATCAGACAGACACTGCAACATCTTCACAGTGGGACACACATCTATCAGACACTGCAACATCTTCACAGTGGGACACACATCTGTCAGACACTGCAACATCTTCACAGTGGGATACACATCTGTTAAACACTGCAACATCTTCACAGTGGGACACACATCTGACAGACACTGCAACATCTTGGGATCTTGATACAGGTAATTCTTCTATGCCTGCCTGACCTACAGTCATGAACTACTTACACTAGTGGATTTGTCCACTGGTAACTCCGCCTCCTGCTGCTGCGGTATATAAGCCACTTCTCCAAGCACATGCTATACTTTTCTCAAGATTGATGGACTGAACGCATCGACTTCAGGCTGAGGGACTGATTACCTCATTCTCCTCCTATTTCACTGTTCTTTTCTATAGTGGACTGAAGAAACCACTGGCTGGAGAAACGTTTCCTCAATAAAGATTCCCAAATGTTGCACAAGCGTCTCAGTCTTCAGGATAAACAAGTGCTGAAAGACTGAAGACAATCAAAAGATTCTCAAGTCATCACATGGAAACCAAAATTTTGAATGATCTAATACAACCGACCAGAAGGTACTGGCACATGTCAAAAGTTGCATGAATCTTTCTCTAGTTACAGTTAACCAACAATGAAAGTTTGAATACTATCTTGTTGGGCATTCTCAAGTTATAAGCGAAAACCTTGAAGAAAGGAAAAAAACATAAATCAGGCAACCACTTAAAGACACTTCGAGGATAACTAATATGAGTTGTGTAGTGACTCGTCGTTAAGCTGTGTAAAGGAGAGTAAAGACATACTTCGTAAGTCAATCTTCTCAGTGATGGCAACATTTTGCCAGGGAAACTCTGGATATGCAATTCACAGTGTTAACTTCATGCTGGAAAATTGCATCATTTTCTTGCCTTCAAACTACTAGCACATATTACACACACGCACAGGAGCTGTGATTCGACCCCTGCAACCACAATCAGGTGAGTAAACACACACACAAACTCAAGACCAACCCCACCCTATTCCCCATCCTTCCTTTACATTCACAAACCTGATCCCTTCCAGCACAAGAAAACCTCACAACTGCCCTTCACCCTAACCATCATCTCCATCTACTTTCCCTTCAATTCGTCTGACCCAGGACACAATGAACCAGAAGACAGCAAGGAAAAAGAAACTGGAGGTTTGGTACACAAATGCAGACAGAATAACAAACAAGAGGGAGGAGTGACAAGCACACCCAACTCCAGACATCAGAGCTCGAACAGAGACAAAACTGTACACAAATAACTCACATATAGGAGAAACTCACGACAAAACTATAAAAAAGTGGATAACAAATGCAATATTCCCAGCAGGTTATCGAGTTCTGAGGAAGGGGAGGGGAAGTGTATCACTGTTAATCAGAAAAAAAGTAGTTTTGAGATGAGAAGAATATTCAGACAAAAACCAAAGACTTTATATGCACACTCAAGACTAGGTAACCCAGATGGTGATAGTAGTGATTTACAACCCACCACTAATAAACAGACCACCACGATAGAAATGATAGAAATACGACAACAAAACAATGGCGGACACCATAAGCGGTGAACACAGTCTATGCGACCAATTCAATGCTACTGATCATGGGAAAGTTTATACACACGAGCAATAGAACGGGAAAATTTAGATCCACACAGAGGACCATAAAAGAGGAGGATTCAGATGACGGAGGCGATGATGGAAAACTATGTGCCAATATGCAGGACACAACCACGGAGAAAGAAAGGATGAACCAGCAAGGCTGGACCTAGTATTCATCATAAGGAAGTTAACGTAGGTAAAATAGAATACCATAGATCCCTGGAAACTATCGACCACATGATGCTGAGTTTCGAATACTTTGTAAAAAATAAACAGAGAGAAGCATTGCGAGGAAGGGAAATGAAATACCAGACTTCAGAGCAAGAGAATATGAAGAATGAATTCTTAAATTCAGTACAGTAGGAAAAGCAACTGAAAGACATCGAAAAAGATGCAGCAGAGAGGCACTTATTCATATAATAATAATAATAATAATAATAATAATAATAATAATAATAATAATAATAATAATAATAATAATATATTCAATATATATTTTTTTTAGATTTTGCCACTGAAGTGGCTAGTTTATTGTGCACCTCATATCCATATTGTGGACGGTAGCGCAAGAACATATGGATACACAAAAGGCCTAAAAAAAAAGGTTAAAGGTGTACATTTGGATTTATATCTACAGTTCACTTATCTGTTACAAGCAAGACAGACGGCAAGCAGGTGGTGTGAGACTACAATGTGCATCTACCTTGGCTGATACCTATCTCTAATACACCAGGGAGGAAGGAGGGGCAGCTGCCACCTTCAGGGAGTCCCAAAAGTCGAGAAAATATGGAGAACTTGTCCATCATTATATGTTTGTTCCCATAGGCTCGGAGACCCTTAGTTCATGGGAAAAGAGTTCATCTAAGTTCTTTAAGGAGTTAGGCAAAAGACTTATCAGGGTCACTAGAAATCCCAGGGCAGCTAGTTTTCTGTTCCAGCGACTCAGCGCTGCTGTTCAGAGGGGTAATGCCTGCTGTATCTTGGGCACGCGCCACAGCTCTGAGGAGCTGGATGAAATTTTCGCATTATAATCAGTGACAAACACATGACAATTTGTACTAGACATGTATCTCTCACACCTCATGTACTGTATATATATATATATATGTCGTGCCGATTAGGTAAAACTGATCAATTAGCAAGAACTCATTTAAAATTAAGTCCTTTCTAAAATTTTCTCTTATACGTTTAAAGATATATATTTTTCATTTATGTTAATGTAAAAATTTATAATTTTGTACCAAGAGAAACTTTGAAAACCTACCTAACCTTATTATAACAAGCGCAATTTAATTTAGCCTAACCCAACTAAATATATTTTAGATACGTTAACATTAATTTAATAATAAACAAACACAATGAAATATATTTTTTTCGTTATGTTCAGAATGATTTTGGCGAAATTATTGCATACACAAATTTTCACTTGTCTTATATGGCAAGATGAGCGTTGCTATTTAAGCCAAAATCGCAAGTTTTACCTAATCGGCACGACATATATATATATATATATATATATATATATATATATATATATATATATATATATATATGGTGTGTGCTGACAAGAGCCATTTTAGGGCGAGTCGGGAACCCACAGTCGCTGAACTTTATTTCACGCCAAATCAAAGGTGTAGTGTAGCAAAGTTTGAGCAGGCCAGATTTCCCACGTACAATACAACCCACAGACAGTTACACGGGCATACTGACCACTGAAATATAGACCGAACATCTGCGTTTGTGTACACATGTCGTACTTTTTTGGCTGAACTTGCAGATTTGGCTTATAAAGCATGGAGCGTTTAACCATACAAGTCAAGTTTTTTTTTTTTTGACAAACTACGCGAAAATTAGAGTGAATTTCACGATTATATTCGTGGAGATTCTTATCCCTTAGGGCAGTGGTTCTCAACTGGTGGTCCATGGTGACATTTTGGGTGGTCCACAGAACGTTCA
Source organism: Cherax destructor (assembly GCA_009830355.1). NCBI lineage: Eukaryota > Metazoa > Arthropoda > Malacostraca > Decapoda > Parastacidae > Cherax > Cherax destructor. Next base: position 337,257 of record WNWK01000808.1, read on the forward strand.
CTATATTTGGTAGAAAAATGTTAGATATGCATTAATTTATTTCCATTTTTTATATAACTTCTCGAATTTCTGTTTATAAGAAATATATTCCAAATCAAAATTGTCTGTTGTCTTTGCTTTGCCTTTATATATCATTACTCAAAAAATAAAATGCTCCACGATATTTTTATAATTGGGTTGGTGGTCCATGGGCTGACACGAGTTGAGAACCACTACCTTAGGGTAATAGGTGGTAATCAGCTTTGATCCAAAGATGGGTAAGGTAGTACCAATTCACTGACGCTGACGACCTTAGGGACCGTGCCAAGGACTGAACTACACCAGCGAGCATAAAAAGTCCACAATACCTTGACTGCAACAATACTCAAATAGAGGATGATGTAGCAACTGCTTGTAGATGACGTGGCTACTGCTTGTAGATGACGTGGCAACTGCTTGTAGATGTGGCAACTGCTTGTGGATGTGACAATTGCTTGTAGATGACGTGGCAACTGCTTGTAGATGTGGCAACTGCTTGTAGATGTGGGAACTGCTTGTAGATGTGGGAACTGCTTGTAGATGTGGCAACTGCTTGTAGATGTAGCAAATGCTTGTAGATGTGGCAACTGCTTGTAGATGATGTGGCAACTGCTTGTAGATGTGGCAAATGCTTGTAGATGTGGCAACTGCTTGTAAATGTGGCAAATGCTTGTAGATGTGGCAACTGCTTGTAGACGATAAGTTAGATACTGCTTATAGAGGATGATGTGCTCAGTGTTTTTTTTGAGGATGTTGTGGTCACTGCTTGTAGAAGATGGTGTGGTCACTGCTTGTAGATGGTGTGGTCACTGCTTGTAGATGGTGTGGTCACTGCTTGTAGATGGTGTGGTCACTGCTTGTAGATGATGTGGTCACTGCTTGTAGATGTTGTGGTCACTGCTTGTAGATGGTGTGGTCACTGCTTGTAGATGGTGTGGTCACTGCTTGCAGAAGATGTTGTGGTCACTGCTTGTAGATGGTGTGGTCACTGCTTGTAGATGGTGTGGTCACTGCTTGTAGATGGTGTGGTCACTGCTTGTAGAAGATGGTGTGGTCACTGCTTGTAGATGGTGTGGTCACTGCTTGTAGAAGATGGTGTGGTCACTGCTTGTAGATGGTGTGGTCACTGCTTGTAGATGGTGTGGTCACTGCTTGTAGATGGTGTGGTCACTGCTTATAGATTGTGTGGTCACTGCTTGTAGATGGTGTGGTCACTGCTTGTAGAAGATGGTGTGGTCACTGCTTGTAGATGGTGTGTCACTGCTTGTAGATGGTGTGGTCACTGCTTGTAGATGGTGTGGTCACTGCTTGTAGAAGATGGTGTGGTCACTGCTTGTAGAAGATGGTGTGGTCACTGCTTGTAGACGGTGTGGTCACTGCTTGTAGATGGTGTGGTCACTGCTTGTAGGTGTGGTCACTGCTTGTAGACGGTGTGGTCACTGCTTGTAGATGTTGTGGTCACTGCTTGTAGATGGTGTGGTCACTGCTTGTAGATGGTGTGGTCACTGCTTGTAGATGTTGTGGTCACTGCTCGTAGATGGTGTGGTCACTGCTTGTATATGGTGTGGTCACAGCTTGTAGATGGTGTGGTCACTGCTTGTAGATGGTGTGGTCACTGCTTGTAGATGGTGTGGTCACTGCTTGTAGAAGATGGTGTGGTCACTGCTTGTAGAAGATGGTGTGGTCACTGCTTGTAGATGGTGTGGTCACTGCTTGTAGACGGTGTGGTCACTGCTTGTAGACGGTGTGGTCACTGCTTGTAGATGGTGTGGTCACTGCTTGTAGATGGTGTGGTCACTGCTTGTAGATACTGTGGTCACTGCTTGTAGATGGTGTGGTCACTGCTTGTAGATGGTGTGGTCACTGCTTGTAGATGGTGTGGTCACTGCTTGTAGACGGTGTGGTCACTGCTTGTAGACGGTGTGGTCACTGCTTGTAGATGGTGTGGTCACTGCTTGTAGATTGTGTGATCACTGCTTGTAGATGGTGTGGTCACTGCTTGTAGATGGTGGTCACTGATTGTAGATGGTGTGGTCACTGCTTGTAGATGGTGTGGTCACTGCGTGTAGATGGTGTGGTCACTGCTTGTAGATGGTGTGGTCACTGCTTGTAGATGGTGTGGTCACTGCTTGTAGATGGTGTGGTCACTGATTGTAGATGGTGTGGTCACTGCTTGTAGATGGTGTGTTCACTGATTGTAGATGGTGTGGTCACTGCTTGTAGATGGTGTGGTCACTGCTTGTAGATGGTGTGGTCACTGCTTGTAGATGGTGTGGTCACTGCTTGTATATGGTGTGGTCACTGCTTGTAGGTGTGGTCACTGCTTGTAGATGGTGTGGTCACTGCTTGTAGATGATGTGGTCACTGATTGTAGATGGTGTGGTCACTGCTTGTAGATGATGTGGTCACTGCTTGTAGAAGATGGTGTGGTCACTGCTTGTAGATGGTGTGGTCACTGCTTGTAGATGGTGTGGTCACTGCTTGTAGATGGTGTGGTCACTGCTTGTAGATGGTGTGGTCATTGATTGTAGATGGTGTGGTCACTGCTTGTAGATGGTGTGGTCACTGCTTGTAGATGGTGTGGTCACTGCTTGTAGATGGTGTGGTCACTGCTTGTAGATGGTGTGGTCACTGCTTGTATATGGTGTGGTCACTGCTTGTAGATGGTGTGGTCACTGCTTGTAGATGGTGTGGTCACTGCTTGTATATGGTGTGGTCACTGCTTGTAGATGGTGTGGTCACTGGAATGACTTAGTACTAACCTCACAAGTGAGAATGCTTTCAATCTGGTGAAGGGGTCTTGATCCAAAGAAATGGAGCTATTCTTCCCTTGCATCAACTTTGATCATCTCCCATTCTTCCGAATGAATATGATCAATGGACTAAAAAAAAAACTAGTGGGCGAAACGTCTCCTAAATAAAATGTCTTAAGTAGTGCACACACGTTTCCTCCACAGACTCTCAGTAGTGATGGGTAATACTTGTACTATATTGTTTACTGTCATCAAAGATCTTACTGCAGCCACAAACAGTCGCGTTAATACAATATATACGAGACTAAATTATTCCTTGTAATGAATGGGGTAAAAGTTTAGTAGGGGACACTTTAGTGTCACGCTTCACTGTCACACTTCAGTGTCACGCTTCACTGTCACACTTCAGTGTCACGCTTAACTGTCACACTTTAATGTCACACTTCAGTGTCACACTTCAATGTCACACTTCACTGTCACACTTTAATGTCACACTTCAGTGTCACGCTTTAATGTCACACCACTGTCACACTTCAGTGTCACGCTTTAATGTCACACTTCAATGTCACACTTCAGTGTCACGCTTCACTGTCACATTTCAGTGTCACACTTTAATGTCACACTTTAGTGTCACGCTTCACTGTCACACTTTAGTGTCACGCTTCACTGTCACACTTCAGTGTCACGCTTCAATGTCACACTTTAGTGTCACGCTTCACTGTCACACATCACTGTCACGCTTCACTGTCACACTTCAGTGTCACACTTCAGTGTCACACTTCAGTGTCACACTTCAGTGTCACACTTCACTGTCACACTTCAGTGTCAAACTTCCGTGTCACACTTCAGTGTCACACTTCAATGTCACACTTCAGTGTCACGCTTCACTGTCACACTTCAGTGTCACACTTTAATGTCACACTTTAGTGTCACGCTTCACTGTCACACTTCAGTGTCACTTCAGTGTCACACTTCACTGTCACACTTCAGTGTCACACTTCAGTGTCACACTTCACTGTCACGCTTCACTGTCACACTTCAGTGTCACACTTCACTGTCACACTTCAGTGTCACACTTCACTGTCACACTTCACTGTCAAACTTCAATCTCACACGAGTTAGGGAACACCAGTATATGAGAAGAATACACAACAGTGTATGTATACAGCATTAATAGTATACATAACTGAAAACTTGATGAATAATACACCTGTGGAACACCTGAGTATCTTTATTCTAAACTCAGAATAAAGATACTCATGTGTTGTACATGTGTCATATTCATCAATATATGTATAAATGGAATACAGTCGCAAACAAGCGATCTTAACATTGTGGAACAAGCCACATGGGGATGTAAATCTTTAGGGATGTGATGCCACTGCCACCTTCTGCCTTGCCTCACATAATTTCCTCTCTTATCTGTTGGTGTCTTGCAACATTACACAGCTGCTGACGACGCACGAGAGTGCGAAAGAACTAGTGCTTAAGATTTCCCTCCCCATATGGCTTGTTCTGCATATGTGTGTAAATACATCGAGACACCAACACTCACCTCACGAAGTGAATACACTAAACTAGTTATCCAAGGCTGCCTAGAATCCTCCCTTAACACAGCATCTAACACTATTATTTCACGTAAACAAAACGTTAAGCACCCTCCATATAGATGGGTCCCGCTTTACAGCGCTTGGTTTCTACAGCGTTCCACTAATGCAGTGGGGTTTCAATAGTACCCATTCTTCCTTTATTCAGACTTCCTACAGTAAATATATTCACTACTCACTATAAGCTAAGGACGAAAATATTTTAACGTAAGTAATGTGTGTACTGTATATGCATTGTTTAGGCCTAGCTATATTGCTCACTTAATATTTGATAGTGTAAACATGTTATCAGTCTTTTATATACATTTTAAAGTGAAAAAAAGAGAAAAAAAGAAAAGAAAAAAAGAAGAAGAAGAAGAAGGGCACCCCCCCCTCTTTGCTATACTTCACTTTACAGCGTCACCTGCTGTATAAGCGGGGCCCTCCTGTACTTGCAAGTTATGTAAGGCCTCCAGGAGCCAACATAATAATATCTTTATTTCTATCTATAAGTACATGTACAAGGTATACAGACCATAGCTGACATCAGTAACATACTACTCTATATAAAGCCGCTTGTTATGCAGAGCATTTCGGACAAATTAGGTTAATTTTGTCCCGGGATGCGACCCACACCAGTCGACTAACACCCAGGTACCCATTTTACTGATGGGTGAACATAGACAACCTGTGTAAGGAATCACGCCCAATGTTTCAACCCTCGCCGAGAATCGAACCCGGACACTCACTGTGTGAAGCGAGAGCTTTTGCCACCAGGCCACGGGACACCAATAGTCAGCAGTGCTCCCTCACCCTGGAATATTAGCACGCACCTCATCTTCCTGTGTCTATATACGCCTCTTTCTCGTGTATTCTTTACTGTTCTTCACCATTCTCCTTTGTAGGACTGATGAAACCACTGTGGGGGCGAAACGTCTCCACAATAAAGATACCCAAGTGTTGCACATGTGTCTAATTATCAACTTGTTGGTTCTCTGAACCATTTATCTACATAACTTAATAAAACCCACTAAGCGGACGAAGCAATGTTGCTAATAAAGGTATCCACTGTATCTCACTGTCATTTACTGTACCTTGTTCGTATTTACATAGAATTCCTGTATGGAAAAACAAACACAAATGCAGTATAATGCGACCCTTTATTGACAACGTTTGGCCCACACAGTGGGCTTTATCAAGTAACAAACAGATCTACCTGGGTAAAGAGTACATATAGTGTGGAGAGTCAGGTGGAGAATGTTGGGGAGGTTGAATTTGAAACATTCAAAAAAGGATCGCATTATACCGCATTGTGTTTATTTTTCCATCACGTCGGTATTTTATACCATTTATCTCCTGTTGAAGGGTTCACTTTTATTACCCTGGCGTGTTTAGGGAAAGCAGTAGTCAGCACAGCTTTCCCTTCACCTAGAGAACTAGTCCACCACCTCCCTACTTTCCTTCTTCCCTCTCTAGCACTTCCCTTTTCTCCCTCCCTCTCCAAGGGTTTCCCACAGCTTCATAAAATACATCCTGATCACAAGGACGGAGCCTGGGAAAGCGGTGATGTTTGTTAACTGTTGCCATGGCAGGATTTAGCAAGGACGGAGAGGAAGGGAGAGTGGAGGCGGAGGGGCAGGGAGGGTTACAAGAGTTTAGCCAAGTTTGAAACTCCACTGATACCAACCTGATGGTTAGAAACAAAACTATATATTATTCCTGGTCATATTGAGGGAGAAGCCGTGTATGAATCAGTGTTGAGAGGTAGTGTAGTGGTGATATAGTATGGTGGCGGTGCTGGTGATGGTGGTGATTCTGGCGGTGTTGAAGGGAGAAATGTTTTCAATATTCCTCTTGCCTCAGACACCACTGCCAGGATCCTGTACGCTTTAGAATAAAGGCCTGAAAACCACCTGCACTCCCTCCCTTGCTTTCAATTATAACATTAAAGCAGTGAGAAATACCCCTCGTGTGGTTGGTACTGCCGGATGGAACTGTGTCTGGTATTCCATCATGTGAGTGGAGAGAGATGGAGAGTGAAGGAGTGTGTAGGAGAGAGGCTGGTGTTGCAGGCATCGTGCTCTGGCAAGCTTGCCTCGCATTAAAACTTTACCAACTTGTCATCGAGTTGGATGTTCCGCACCATCGGGCCTCGGCTATGCTCTGGTCGGCATGCTTGCCTGCCTGCCAGCCTGCTTGTCTCACTTCTCAACATATATACATCTCTTTATGCTGCCAGCCTGCTTCTCTATCACTCTTCAACCTACTGTATATACATATATGCTGCCTGCTTGTATAGGGGTTCAGAAGTGAGCCAGGTAGGCTGCCTGCTTGTACAGAGGTTTCAGGAGTGAGCCAGGTAGGCTGCCTGCTTGTACAGAGGTTTCAGGAGTGAGCCAGGTAGGCTGCCTACTTGTATAGGGGTTCAGGAGTGAGCCAGGTAGGCTGCTTGCTTGTGTAGAGGGTTCAGGAGTGAGCCAGGTAGGCTGCCTGCTTGTATAGAGGGTTCAGGAGTGAGCCAGGTAGGCTGCCTACTTGTATAGGGGGTTCAGGAGTGAGCCAGGTAGGCTGCCTACTTGTATAGGGGTTCAGGAGTGAGCCAGGTAGGCTGCTTGCTTGTGTAGAGGGTTCAGGAGTGAGCCAGGTAGGCTGCCTACTTGTATAGGGGGTTCAGGAGTGAGCCAGGTAGGCTGCCTACTTGTATAGGGGGTTCAGGAGTGAGCCAGGTAGGCTGCCTGCTTGTGTAGAGGTTCAGGAATGAGCCAGGTAGGCTGCCTACTTGTATAGAGGGTTCAGGAGTGAGCCAGGTAGGCTGCCTGCTTGTACAGGAGTGAGCCAGGTAGGCCCTGCTTGTACAGGAGTGAGCCAGGTAGGCTGCCTGCTTGTACAGGCGTGAGCCAGGTAGGCTGCCTGCTTGTACAGGAGTGAGCCAGGTAGGCTGCCTGCTTGTACAGGAGTGAGCCAGGTAGGCTGCCTGCTTGTACAGGAGTGAGCCAGGTAGGCTGCCTGCTTGTACAGGAGTGAGCCAGGTAGGCTGCCTGCTTGTACAGGAGTGAGCCAGGTAGGCTGCCTGCTTGTACAGGAGTGAGCCAGGTAGGCTGCCTGCTTGTACAGGAGTGAGCCAGGTAGGCTGCCTGCTTGTACAGGAGTGAGCCAGGTAGGCTGCCTGCTTGTACAGGAGTGAGCCAGGTAGGCTGCCTGCTTGTACAGGAGTGAGCCAGGTAGACTGCCTGCTTGTACAGAGTGAGCCAGGTAGGCTGCCTGCTTGTACAGGAGTGAGCCAGGTAGGCTGCCTGCTTGTACAGGAGTGAGCCAGGTAGGCTGCCTGCTTGTACAGGAGTGAGCCAGGTAGACTGCCTGCTTGTACAGGAGTGAGCCAGGTAGGCTGCCTGCTTGTACAGGAGTGAGCCAGGTAGGCTGCCTGCTTGTACAGGAGTGAGCCAGGTAGGCTGCCTGCTTGTACAGGAGTGAGCCAGGTAGGCTGCCTGCTTGTACAGGAGTGAGCCAGGTAGGCTGCCTGCTTGTACAGGAGTGAGCCAGGAGCTGCTGCTTGTACAGAGTGAGCCAGGTAGCTGCCTGCTTGTACAAGGGTAGTGAGCCAGGTAGAGGTGCTCTGCTTGTACAGGAGTGAGCCAGGTAGGCTGCCTGCTTGTACAGGAGTGAGCCAGGTAGGCTGCCTGCTTGTACAGGAGTGAGCCAGGTAGGCTGCCTGCTTGTACAGGAGTGAGCCAGGTAGGCTGCCTGCTTGTACAGGAGTGAGCCAGGTAGGCTGCCTGCTTGTACAGGAGTGAGCCAGGTAGGCTGCCTGCTTGTACAGGAGTGAGCCAGGTAGGCTGCCTGCTTGTACAGGAGTGAGCCAGGTAGGCTGCCTGCTTGTACAGGAGTGAGCCAGGTAGGCTGCCTGCTTGTACAGGAGTGAGCCAGGTAGGCTGCCTGCTTGTACAGGAGTGAGCCAGGTAGGCTGCCTGCTTGTACAGGAGTGAGCCAGGTAGGCTGCCTGCTTGTACAGGAGTGAGCCAGGTAGGCTGCCTGCTTGTACAGGAGTGAGCCAGGTAGGCTGCCTGCTTGTACAGGAGTGAGCCAGGTAGGCTGCCTGCTTGTACAGGAGTGAGCCAGGTAGGCTGCCTGCTTGTACAGGAGTGAGCCAGGTAGGCTGCCTGCTTGTACAGGAGTGAGCCAGGTAGGCTGCCTGCTTGTACAGGAGTGAGCCAGGTAGGCTGCCTGCTTGTACAGGAGTGAGCCAGGTAGGCTGCCTGCTTGTACAGGAGTGAGCCAGGTAGGCTGCCTGCTTGTACAGGAGTGAGCCAGGTAGGCTGCCTGCTTGTACAGGAGTGAGCCAGGTAGGCTGCCTGCTTGTACAGGAGTGAGCCAGGTAGGCTGCCTGCTTGTACAGGAGTGAGCCAGGTAGGCTGCCTGCTTGTACAGGAGTGAGCCAGGTAGGCTGCCTGCTTGTACAGGAGTGAGCCAGGTAGGCTGCCTGCTTGTACAGGAGTGAGCCAGGTAGGCTGCCTGCTTGTACAGGAGTGAGCCAGGTAGGCTGCCTGCTTGTACAGGAGTGAGCCAGGTAGGCTGCCTGCTTGTACAGGAGTGAGCCAGGTAGGCTGCCTGCTTGTACAGGAGTGAGCCAGGTAGGCTGCCTGCTTGTACAGGAGTGAGCCAGGTAGGCTGCCTGCTTGTACAGGAGTGAGCCAGGTAGGCTGCCTGCTTGTACAGGAGTGAGCCAGGTAGGCTGCCTGCTTGTACAGGAGTGAGCCAGGTAGGCTGCCTGCTTGTACAGGAGTGAGCCAGGTAGGCTGCCTGCTTGTACAGGAGTGAGCCAGGTAGGCTGCCTGCTTGTACAGGAGTGAGCCAGGTAGGCTGCCTGCTTGTACAGGAGTGAGCCAGGTAGGAGGAGCCAGTAGTGCCTGCTTGTACAGGAGTGAGCCAGGTAGGCTGCCTGCTTGTACAGGAGTGAGCCAGGTAGGCTGCCTGCTTGTACAGGAGTGAGCCAGGGTAGGCTGCCTGCTTGTACAGGAGTGAGCCAGGTAGGCTGCCTGCTTGTACAGGAGTGAGCCAGGTAGGCTGCCTGCTTGTACAGGAGTGAGCCAGGTAGGCTGCCTGCTTGTACAGGAGTGAGCCAGGTAGGCTGCCTGCTTGTACAGGAGTGAGCCAGGTAGGCTGCCTGCTTGTACAGGAGTGAGCCAGGTAGGCTGCCTGCTTGTACAGGAGTGAGCCAGGTAGGCTGCCTGCTTGTACAGGAGTGAGCCAGGTAGGCTGCCTGCTTGTACAGGAGTGAGCCAGGTAGGCTGCCTGCTTGTACAGGAGTGAGCCAGGATGTAAAGAACATAAAAGGCACAATACCGTGACTGGAACAATATAGAAATAACCCCCACACAGGAGAGAGAAACTTACGACGACGTTTCGCTCAGTCTTGGACCATTTACAAAGTCACACTAAGACGAAAGAGAGGGAGCCGGTATATATAGGCGAGCAGAGAGGGACGGGACCAAGAGAGGAAGGAAAAAGAAAAAAATACAGTACAGTACATATATTGAGGAGTGAGAGACATCACTTTGTGCTGTCTGCCTGCTTGTTTCTCACTCCTCAAGCTATATACATCTATACATCCTTTCTGTTGTTTCTCACTGCTGGAGTATTTTTCTCACTGTACATTGTACAGAATTCTTCAACCAGCTTCTGATACTGGTGAAGGACTCTTGATCCAAAAAGTGGAGATATTAGACAAATACATGAGTGGGTGTGAGTTGGACCTGACTGGCATGGGCCAGTGGGTCTGATGCAGTGCTTCGTCCTTCTTAAATGGATGTGACTTGGACCTGACTGGTTTGGGCCAGTAGGTGACTAGGACTTACCTAGCATGGGCCAGTAAGCCCATGCTAGGATCCCT
>WNWK01000808.1:352500-380104 GCA_009830355.1 Cherax destructor
GATGATACAACAACAACAACAACAATAATAATAATAATAAATTATTAATACGTAATCGTAATAACACGACTACAAACAAACCAGGCCAGTGTGTATGCCTGGAGTTTTAAGACTCATTTGTTTTGGGTTCAACCCCCACCCGTTCCGTGGTTTGTTACTATTATTGTTATTACATTAGTAGGGGATCGCTAAAACAATATGGATCATACAACCAGCATTAGAAGAGACTGTCAAACTGGATCCTAGGGAAGGAAAAGTAGCTGGGAGAAGAATAAGCTAAAGAAGATAGTGTGGGGTAAAGTTATCATAAGTTGGTAGAGGAGCTCATGAATGATGGTGTTGAGACCTTTAAGAGGAGGAGGAGAGAGACTCAGCTGGGTGGCCACCTTATCACACAGTCAACAAGGCATTTGTCACCACCGCTCCCTGACATTTGTTGACATCTTTACTCAGACATGAATCTGTGGGCAAAGTTTTTCCTCTCTCAGCTATTGTTTATGACCAAGGCTTATGTTGTCTCGATATATATATATATATATATATATATATATATATATATATATATATATATATATATATATAAGATGGGGTGGTAGGAGAAGTGGAATATTAAAATGGCTTCAGGAAGAAATCCAAATATTCTTCCTGAAGCCTTTTATCCACTTCTCCGAGGCTATGGGTCCCACAATTTGCACCAGAGGTGGACCCTATATATATATATATATATATGTATATATATATATATATATATATATATATATATATATATATATATATATATATATATATATATATATATATATATATATATATATATATATATATATATATATATATATATATATATATAACAACACTGCGACTAGCCGAGGATTCGAACCCATGTCGTTTTGGCCCACCTCATGGTGAGCGAAAACCACATGACGCTCTAACCCACTGGACCACTCAATCCTACAAGAATCAAGCATTGGTCATCACTTCTGTTGAGAAATTTCTCCAGGAGGGGGGTATCAGCCCCTTTCAGCCCTGAAGGACGACCCTCTCAGAAAGGGGAATTCCGTCTTGTTTGCTTCCACATGAAGTAATTACAAGCAGATGCTTAACTAGCGTGTACCAGTCACAAGTCATGCGCACCTCTTTGCAAGAGACCAGTGTTGCAACCAGTGTGGTTAATGAGAGGAAATTGATCTCTTAAGTTGACAGGAAAGTTACAAAAAAAAATCCTGCCTCACTTTATTCACATGTTGGACAATAATGAACTATCAGTGATCGAGACATATCAAGAAATATTTGTGTTGCAAATTGTTGAAGTTTGGCAAGGAAGGAAAACATGCTTGATCTACACTTCTTTTTTTGTGTCGGGAGACGCCAGGGCAAACCAGGGCAGCCAGGGCAGTGAGGGGCGTCATAGGTCAGACTGATATTACCCACGGACTGAGGAGCGTATTGCGCGTGTGCTGACCTTGCAACAAAGGAACTAACACTGCGTCCTCGATCTTAAGAAACAATCTCCATCTTAACAATAAAAATAAAAAAGAAGAGTGTGCAGCTTCTTATGACATTATTGTGAGATGAAAAAATAGACTAGTATTGAAGAACTTAAAGTGACAGTGCGAGTGTTACGAATTTCTTGACTGAATGAAGGACGTGTGGCATTCTTAAAGACACTATTCTTCAATCAAGTCACCATATACCTGTCGAAATGTGCATCCAACACCTTAGCTCACACTACAAGAGCAAGGTAGGTTTTGAATTTACTTGTTCTGCAGGGGACTGAGCAGTTCTTGTGTCACAAGGGGTTCAAAATCATCCTATAGTAAGCAGTGAGGTGTGAGCTTTTAAGCCCAACACAAGTGAGTATAAGGCCCTCGTCAGTATTCAGTTATTCAATGAAATACTGACACAACACCCCCTAGGGGTAATCATACTCATACTTACTTGTCCCCTACAGCCACGTGGTCGTAGAACAACTGTTTCACATGGGAGGTGCCTGCTGGCAGAGGTTGCAGTCAGACGGAAACACCAAAAAGCTAAATATCCTCATTATTGATACATAGTTTTTATGATTGTTTTACAAATTTATTTCACCATAGTTTTGGTGAGATATATTATTCACAACTTCCATATCTTTCAGTCGGTGTCTTAATACCGGTGAAGAGCTCTTGATCTTAGGAATGTGAACTATCCTTCCTATCCTCTGGTCAAATCTTATTACCTCAATATTATTTGCATACACTTACTGTCCATAAAAAAACATACATTTAGAGTTTATTGTCCTGTAGTCCTAAGTTACAATGAAGCTTGCCAGAAATACTCTCCATAACCATTGGTTTTCTGCAAGCATTTAAGTGTCACCCAGTCCTGTATAAACAATGTGAAGTGTGGAAATAAATTTGAATTTGAATTCTCCCATCACTACTGACCACTACGACCCTAGATTTGAATCATTAATTTAATAATAATAGCATAATTCCACTATAATAGCAATATAATAGCATAATTCCACTATAACCACTGTGTGACTTTAATTCTGTTATTTTTATCTTCAGGTCGCAGTTCATGTGTGCAATATAATCTGTCTTTCTATATAATATTTATTTTGCTCTTTTTGATGCCTCCAGTTCGTTCTTCTGCCTAGATTATGGTCTTTCTAGATGGGGACTGATGGGGAAGTATTTCTCAAATGCTGGAGGTGGTAAGACCTTTGGCTATTTTGTTTTTGGTCATATTTGTACCTATGTGCGGCATCACTGGTGGCTGGAGGCAGCCACGGAGTGTATGCTGGGTGGAAAGACTAATATAGTATAGGTCAGGCGTGGTGCAGAGTGAAGATAATGAGGGGTCGGAGGCTGGCTATTATGCTATCTGATGTGTAAGAAAGTTTCTGTGGGAGAGATGAAAGAAGTGACTGCATTCGTTTAAGGAAGTTTATTTTCTTCACTTCGTCTAGTGTACAGCTGCACCCTGGTTGGTAAACTGCTCTGGTGTCTCTCCTCTCACCTCATCTGCCTCTGTTTATGCTTTAACTCTGATTACCCATGTCAGTCATTTAGTTTCAGTTCTTTGCCCACCTTCGTTCTTCCTTCAGTCTTTCTCTAAAAATATTCTCCCGTACTTTCCTGATTTCTGTAGATATTTTTCTTTCGTAGCATTGTGTGTGTGTGTGTGTGTGTGTGTGTGTGTGTGTGTGTGTGTGTGTGTGTGTGTGTGTGTTTTACTCACCTATTTGTACTCACCTATTTGTGGTTGCAGGGGTCGAGTCATAGCTCCTGGCCCCGCCTCTTCACTGATTGCTACTAGGTCCTCTCTCTCCCTGCTCCATGAGCTTTATCAAACCTAGTCTTAAAACTATGTATGGTTCCTGCCTCCACTATGTCGCTTTCCAAGCTATTCCACTTCCTGACAACTCTATGACTGAAGAAATACTTCCTAACATCCCTTTGACTCATAGGAGTCTTCAACTTCCAATTGTGACCCCTTGTTTCTGTGTCCCCTCTCTGGAACATCTTGTCTCTGTCCACCTTATCTATTCCTCGCAGTATTTTATATGTCGTTATCATGTCTCCCTAACCCTCCTGTCCTCTAGTGTCGTCAGGCCGATTTCCCTTAACCTTTCTTCGTAGGACAATCCCCTTAGCTCTGGGACTAGTCTTGTTGCAAACCTTTGCACTTTCTCTAATTTCTTGACGTGCTTGACCAGGTGTGGGTTCCAAACTGGTGCTGCATACTCCAGTATGGGCCTGACGTATATGGTATACAGAGTCTTGAATGATTCCTTAGTGAGGTATTGGAACGCTATTCTTAGGTTTGCCAGCCGCCCGTATGCTGCAGCAGTTATCTGATTGATGTGTGCCTCAGGAGATGTGCTCGGTATTATACTCACCCCAAGATCTTTTTCTTTGAGTGAATTAACTGGTGTTTACCTCTGGTTCCTGAGCCCGTGTTGTAACCTCCTGTCTATAGACTCGGTTCAGTTTTCTCATAATTCATCTGTGACGCCACTTGTTGAATCAGCCTCTGCCGGGTGGCTCCCCAGCCTCGCTCCACTATTTCACTGCCCTTACATTGTAAAAGATGTTTTAATGCCTCCCTTTCTCGACTCGGTGCTCAGATTTCACCGTCGTGGCGCCTCCCATCTCAAGTAGTCTGCCCTTCTCCACGCTATAAAGACTTTTGGTAGGTAGCGCACTCAGCTCCACCCCGGTACGGATGAAAACATTGGGGCCTGTTTCCTTAAGACACCTACTGTCCCTGTTCACCTAGCAGAAAATAGGTACCTCGTGTTAGCCGACTGGTGTGGGTCGCATCCTGGAAACAAGCACAAGCTGTATCATGTACTTGTAGAAATAAGTATTATTATTATTATTATTATTATTATTATTATTATTATTATTATTATTATTATTATTATTAGGGAATACCTATAGTAAACAAACCACGGTACGGGCGGGAATTGAACTCGCGGTTAGCGAGTCGTAAAACTATAGTATAATAGTTGCAGGATTTTTTTCCATCCTCTGAAGTTTTTTCTGTAACTTCAGAAGGCCTCTTCAGATCGATTTAAAAATTTCAATGCTGGTCTAGCACACTGTGGGGAAGTTTCTTATTGCTCTTCAGCTGTGCAGGGAACTTTTACTCAACTATCTATTGTGTATAATTTACCGTGAAATAATTTGAGAATATATTAGCTAAACTTCAAACCTTAAATGCTGACGTATCTACCCTCAGGAAAATTAAGTGCAGGTTTGGGATGTATACGATTCAATTTGCTAATTAACTAACATAGATAAAAAACAAGCCGTAAGGCTTGACAAAGCTCCTGGAGAGCGAAACGTTGCTACGATAAAATGTCGCATTTGTTGCACTTGTGTCCTTTTACTTGACATATTGTCGGTAATTTTACCAACATTAATACAGGAAATTACTGGTTACTGTACGATATCTGGAAAATGCCTCATCAGATAGTCTTCAAACTTTCAGTGCAGGTTCATACTTGTTATTTGGATAAGTCCTAATTTGTTTATTTTATTAAACTTAGAAAAATTATTACAGTGGTCATCCTGGGATACTTGATGACTGCGTCAGTTTGTCATTGCTGGTGACTCTTAGGGAAACCTTCGAAGTGCTTGCATGCGATTTGCTACCTGGAGGCATTCCGGGGATCGACGTCCCCGCGGCCCGGTCTATGACCAGGCCTCCCGGTGGATCAGGGCCTGATCAACGAGGCTGTTACTGCTGGCTGAACGTAGTCCAACGTACAACCCACAGCCCGGCTGATCTGGCACTGACTTTAGGTATCTGTCCAGCTCCCTCTTAAAGACAACCAGAGGCCTACTGGTAATGCCCCTTATGGCTGGTGCTAATTTTTCTTAACAAACTGAGTTATTTCAGTGCTATTACTTAATAATGTTGCAGGGGTCAACGCCCCCTCGGCCCGCTCCCTGACCAGGACTTCAAGGAAGCTCCGGAGTACCTCCGAGGAAGGTAACTCTCTCAAATTGCAAGGCTACTGAAATAATTATTATGAATCATTATTATTTTTAATAATTATAATTATATTATTAGTATTAATTATATTATTTATATTAATTATTATTATTAATATTAATCATTATTATTATTTATTATTAAACATTATTATTGTTATTAATCACTATCATTATAATTATTATTATTTATTATTAATCATTATTATTAAACATTATTATTGTTATTATTAATCACTGTCATTATTACTATTATTAATGTAAAGCACTAAATCCGCATGGGTCTTCCAGCACCTGGTGGTTGCCCTTCCGACCGCTTATCAGAGCCCGGACTCTTATCATCCAGGCTGTTGAATAAACAAATAAACAAAGAAACGAAGCAGCCGCCGACAAGAGAACCAGGATGGAGGAGGAGTAGGAGGAGGGAGAAGATAAACGGCACAATCAGGAACAATTTGCATGATGTAATTATCTGAGGGGTAATACTGAGGCTCAGGTTACACTTACACACACACAAACACACACACACACACACACACACACACACACACACACACACACGATGTGAAGCTAATGCGGAGAATTCTAAAGGATGAGGATCAGGTAGGACTACAAAGGGATCAGGACAGGCTGCAAGCCTGGTTCAACAACTGACTCCTGGAGTTTAACCCCACTAAGTGCGAAGTCATGAAGATTGAGGAAGGTCGAAGAAGACCGCAGAGTACAGTCTAGGAGGCAAAGACTACAAACCTCACTCAAGGAAAAGGATCTTGGGGTGAGTATAACACCGAGCACATCTCCTGAGGCGCACATTAACCAAATAACTGTTGCAGCATATGGGCGCCTGGCAAACCTAAGAATAGCGTTTCGTCACCTGAGTAAAGGACACAGCAACAAGGGGTCACAATGTCGTGTCAGTATACATATATACACTTGTTTAGTGTATCTTTATAAAGCTGGTCCCTTTGCGTGTGACGTCACGGTACCCGCTGACGTCAGAGGCTCAGCGCATGTGCACAGCCTATCATAGGCAGACTGCCTCACTAACGTAGACCTACAGGCGAGACAGACGGTGTGCGGGACTCTCCTTTCACTTACTGTAAATATACCGTAACCATCCAACAAGGAGTATCTTTGACCTCCTATATATCTCTCCCAAGACCCACACGACAACAACTGGAAGCTGAAAACTCAGATGAGTCATAGGGATGTTAGGAAATATTTCTTCAGTCAGAGTTTTTAGGAAGTGGAACAATATGGAAAGTGATATAGTGGAGGTAGGATCCATACATAGTTTTAAGAACAGATACAATAAAGCTCTTGGAGCAGGGAGAGAGTGGAGCTAGTAGTAACCAGCGAAGAGGAGGGGCCAAGAACTGTGAATAGATCTCTGCAACCGCAAATAGGTGATCACAAATGAGTACACACACACACACACACACACGAGGACCAGGCAGAACTACAAAGGGAACTGGACAGGCTGCAAGCCTGGTCCAGCAATTGGCTCCTGGAGTTCAACCCCACCAAGTGCAAAGTCATGAAGATTGGGGAAGGGCAAAGAAGACCGCAGACGGAGTACAGTCTAGGGGGCCAGAGACTACAAACCTCAATCAATTAAAAAGATCTTGGGGTGAGTATAACACCAGGCACATCTCCTGAGGCGCACATCAACCAAATAACTGCTGCAGCATATGGGCGCCTAGCTAACCTAAGAACAGCATTCCGAAATCTTAATAGAGAATCGTTCAGGACTCTGTACACTGTGTACGTTAGGTCCATACTGGAGTATGCAGCACCAGTTTGGAACCCACATCTAGCCAAGCACGTAAAGAAGCTAGAGAAAGTGCAAAGGTTTGCACCAAGACTAGTACCGGAGCTAAGGGGTATGTCCTACGAGGAGAGGTTAAGGAAATCGACCTGACGACACTGGAGGACAGGAGAGATAGGGGGGGACATGATAACGACATATAAGATACTGAGAGGAATAGACAAGGTGGACAGAGACAGAATGTTCCAGAGATGGGACACAGCAACAAGGGGACACAGTTGGAAGTTGAAGACTCAAATGAATCACAGGGATGTTAGGAAGTATTTCTTCAGTCACAGAGTGGTCGGGAAGTGGAATAGCGTGGGAAGCGATGTACTGGAGGCAGGTTCCATACATAGCTTTAAGGAGAGGTATGATAAAGCTCATGGAGCAGGGAGCGTGACCCAGTAGCGGCCAGTGAAGAGGCGGGGGCCAGGAGCTATGACTCGACCCCTGCAACCACAACTAGGTGAGTACAACTAGGTGAGTACAACTAGGTGAGTACACACACAATTTGCCACAGGTAGAAGGTAATAACCGTAACCCAGTATTCCTTCCCCTACCCTCCCCGACAAATCACTTACCTAACACACATATTAATCCTTAAGCCAACCCCACACCCCCCTCTTCCACCCCACACCGCCCTCTTCCACCCCACACCCCCCTCTTCCTCACCACACCCCTCTTCCACACCACACCCTCTTCCACCCCACACCCCCCTCTTCCACCCCACACCGCCCTCTTCCACCCCCTCTTCCACACCACACTACCCTCTTCCACCCCACACCACCCTCTATGAACCCTACACTACCCTCTTCCACCCCACACCACCCTGATCCACCCCACACCGCACTCTTCCACCCCACACCACCCTGTTCCACCCCACACCACCCTGTTCCACCCCACACCACCCTGTTCCACCCCACACCACCCTGTTCCACTCCACACCGCCCTCTATCCACCCCACACCGCCCTCTTCCACCCACACCACCCTCGTCCACACCACACCACCCTCTTCCACACCACACCCCCTCTTCCACCCCACACACCCCTCTTCCACACCACACCCTCTTCCACCCCCACCCCCTCTTCCACCCCACACTACCCTCTTCCACCCCACACCACCCTCTATGAACCCTACACTACCCTCTTCCACCCCACACCACCCTGATCCACCCAAACCACCCTCTTCCACCCCACACCGCACTCTTCCACCCCACACCACCCTGTTCCACCCGACACCACCTATTCCAACCCACACCACCCTGTTCCACCCCACACCACCCTGTTCCACCCCACACCGCCCTCTATCCACCCCACACCGCCCTCTTCCACCCACACCACCCTCTTCCACCCCACACCGCCCTTTAACCCCCACACCGCCCTCTTCCACCCCACACCGCCCTCTTCCATCCCACACCGCCCTCTATCCACCCCACACCGCCCTCTTCACCCAACCACCTCTATCCAACCCACACCCCCTCTTCCACCCTACACCACCCTCTTCCACCCCACACCACCCTCTTCCGCCCCACACCGCCCTCTTCCACCCCACACTGCCCTCTTCCACCCCACACTGCCCTCTTCCACCCCACACCACCCTCTATCCACCCCACACCGCCCTCTTCCACCCCACACCACCCTCTTCCACCCCACACCACCCTCTATCCACCCCACACCACCCTCTTCCACCCACACCGCACTCTTCCACCCCACACCACCCTTTTCCACCCCACACCACCCTCTATCCACCCCACACCAACCTCTTCCACCCCACACCACCCTCTTCAACCCCACACCACCCTCTAACCAACCCACACCCCTTCTTCCACCCTACACCACCCTCTTCCACCCTACACCACCCTCTTCAACCCCACACCGCCCTCTTCCACCCCACACCCCCTCTATCCACCCTGCCAAGCAGCCTTCTCCACACATCACCCTCGTGGACACACATGTGATAGTAACTCCAGCTCTGAGGGAACCAAGTCTCTGAAGCTGCCAAAGTTCCTAAACCTTTAATGGAAACCTTGACGATATAACCTTGTTGTTAGGAAAATGTACACACATGCAACTAATGTGACATTTTATTGTGGCAACGTTTCGTTCTCCAGTTCTGCCAAGCCATTACAAAGCTCCAGAAGAGCAAAACGTTGCCACAATAAAATGTCACATTAGTTGCATCTGTGCCCATTTAACTAACATTTTGTCGGCAATTCTGCCATTATTACCATTATCCTTGTTGCCCTACTAAGTTTCCCTGTATTACAAAAAAAAGAAACATTTGTAATAAACTGACTGTTTGGGATACTAAGTAAAATCTCATATTTCAGATATTTGTTATATATTATTAATATAAAAACATAAATCTGTATAACATATAATCTGTGTAAAAACATATAGCTTTAATATACACATTTATAACAATTTAAAACGTAGTAAAACACCACAAGTAAAAACAATCATAAAAATTCAGTGCAGTGTCAGATGTCGCTGCCATCAACGTGTCACACAGGACACCACCACACCTCTAGTCGTGACACGCTTTCTCAACCGTGTCCTCAAGACACCCTTGTCTCTGTGTTATGACAAAACACTCCTTCGCTTATGTCCCACGACACCTTCTCTGTGCCACATTACACGCCCCCTGTGTCACGACTCCGTCTCTAAAAACCTTGTCACCGCGTCATCCGACACCAACTCAAAATCACACGATTATTCCACTTGTGTCGTGCCACCAGTTGTCACTACACCATGAACACACACTGCCTGAAATCACTCAGAGTAAACACCAGTGACACTACAACTCAATGACACTTTCAGGTACAGTCTCACAACTCCGGGTACAGTTTCAGGTACAGTTTCAGGTACTACATTGTCGCTGCCGTCTCTCTCGCAGGACACGAACATTCTCCAAGATACAACACATTCTCCAAGTGCAGGGAAGAGTCTAGGTACATTCTCCAAGTGCAGGGGAGAGTCTAGGTACATTCTCCAAGTGCAGGGGAGAGTCTAGGTACATTCTCCAAGTGCAGGGAGAGTCCAGGTACATTCTCCAAGTGCAGGGAGAGTCTAGGTACATTCTCCAAGTGCAGGGAGAGTCTAGGTACATTCTCCAAGTGCAGGGGAGAGTCCAGGTACATTCTCCAAGTGCAGGGAAGAGTCTAGGTACATTCTCCAAGTGCAGGGGAGAGTCCAGGTACATTCTCCAAGTGCAGGGGAGAGTCTAGGTACATTCTCCAAGTGCAGGGGAGAGTCCAGGTACATTCTCCAAGTGCAGGGGAGAGTCCAGGTACATTCTCCAAGTGCAGGGGAGAGTCTAGGTACATTCTCCAAGTGCAGGGAGAGTCCAGGTACATTCTCCAAGTGCAGGGAGAGTCTAGGTACATTCTCCAAGTGCAGGGAGAGTCAGGTACATTCTCCAAGTGCAGGGAGAGTCTAGGTACATTCTCCAAGTGCAGGGAGAGTCTAGTACATTCTCCAAGTGCAGGGAGAGTCCAGGTACATTCTCCAAGTGCAGGGAGAGTCTAGGTACATTCTCCAAGTGCAGGGGAGAGTCTAGGTACATTCTTCAAGTGCAGGGGAGAGTCTAGGTACATTCTTCAAGTGCAGGGGAGAGTCTAGGTACATTCTACAAGTGCAGGGGAGAGTCTAGGTACATTCTCCAAGTGCAGGGGAGAGTCTAGGTACATTCTCCAAGTGCAGGGGAGAGTCTAGGTACATTCTTCAAGTGCAGGGGAGAGTCTAGGTACATTCTTCAAGTGCAGGGGAGAATCTAGGTACATTCTTCAAGTGCAGGGAGAGTCTAGGTACATTCTTCCCAAGTGCAGGGAGAGATCTAGGTACATTCTTCAAGTGCAGGGGAGAGTCTAGGTACATTCTTCAAGTGCAGGGAGAGTCTGGGTACATTCTTCAAGTGCAGGGAGAGTCTAGGTACATTCTCCAAGTGCAGGGAGAGTCAGGTACATTCTCCAAATGCAGGGAGAGTCCAGGTACATTCTCCAAGTTCAGGAGAGTCTAGGTACATTCTTCAAGTGCAGGGAGAGTCTAGGTACATTCTCCAAGTGCAGGGGAAGTCCAGGTACATTCTCCAAGTGCAGGGAGAGTCTAGGTACATTCTCCAAGTGCAGGGAGAGTCTAGGTACATTCTCCAAGTGCAGGGGAGAGTCTAGGTACATTCTCCAAGTGCAGGGAGAGTCAGGTACATTCTCCAAGTGCAGGGAGAGTCTAGGTACATTCTCAAGTGCAGGGAGAGTCTAGGTACATTCTCCAAGTGCAGGGAGAGTCTAGGTACATTCTCCAAGTGCAGGGGAGAGTCAGGTACATTCTCCAAGTGCAGGGAGAGTCTAGGTACATTCTCCAAGTGCAGGGAGAGTCTAGGTACATTCTCCAAGTGCAGGGAGAGTCTAGGTACATTCTCCAAGTGCAGGGGAGAGTCTAGGTACATTCTCCAAGTGCAGGGAGAGTCTAGGTACATTCTCCAAGTGCAGGGGAGAGTCTAGGTACATTCTCAAAGTGCAGGGGAGAGTCTAGGTACATTCTCCAAGTGCAGGGGAGAGTCTAGGTACATTCTCCAAGTACAGGGGAGAGTCTAGGTACATTCTCCAAGTGCAGGGAAGAGTCTAGGTACATTCTCCAAGTGCAGGGGAGAGTCTAGGTACATTCTCCAAGTGCAGGGGAGAGTCCAGGTACATTCTCTAAGTGCAGGGGAGAGTCTAGGTACATTCTCCAAGTGCAGGGGAGAGTCAGGTACATTCTCCAAGTGCAGGGGAGAGTCTAGGTACATTCTCCAAGTGCAGGGGAGAGTCCAGGTACATTCTCCAAGTGCAGGGGAGAGTCTCGGTACATTATCCAAGTGCAGGGGAGAGTCTGGGTACATTATCCAAGTGCAGGTACACTCTCCAATGTGCAGGTAAGTCTACACTCTCCAATAGTGTATGTGGAGAGTCCGGATAACGCTCCCCAGTGTGAGACTCTAGTTGTCAAGCTGGCTTGGAAGTCAAACATCAGGTCTGATGACGTAACCATTGTTAGGTAGGGGGCCGTAACACCCTGTAATGGAATATTACAGGGAAACACAGCTAGCGTTTGTTTCCATGTGTAACTGTCATATAGACTACGGTAGCAGCACACTGCAGATGTATCCAGTTTGGCTGCATAAAAAAAAATAGACGCTCCCAACACTATCTCAAGAAATACTGATAAACTTCCTTATCGCCCTCATATCACCACCTCTAACACTCCCTACCACAACACACCCTCACATCACCACCTCTAACACTCACGACCACAACACACCCTCACATCACCACCTCTAACACTCCCCATAACAACACACCCTCACATCACCACCTCTAACACTCCCCACCCCAACACACCTTCACATCACCACCTCTAACACTCCTCACCACAACACACCTTCACATCACCACCTCTAACACTCCCCACCACAACACACCCTCACATCACCACCTCTAACACTCCCCACCACAACACACCCTCACATCACCACCTCTAACACTCCCCATCACAACACACCCTCACATCACCACCTCTAACACTCCCCACCCCAACACACCTTCACATCACCACCTCTAACACTCCTCACCACAACACACCTTCACATCACCACCTCTAACACTCCCCACCACAACACACCCTCACATCACCACCTCTAACACTCCCCACCACAACACACCCTCATATCACCACCTCTAAAACTCCCCACCACAACACACCCTCACATCACCTCTAACACTAACCATCACAACACACCCTCACATCACCACCTCTAACACTCTCCATCACAACACACCCTCATATCACCACCTCTAACACTCTCCACCACAACACACCCTCACATCACCACCTCTAACACTCTCCACCACAACACACCCTCACATCACCTCTAACACTCCCCACCACAACACACCCTCACATCACCTCTAACACTCTCCACCACAACACACCCTCACATCACCTCTAACACTCCCCACCACAACACACCCTCACATCACCTCTAACACTCTCAACCACAACACACCCTCACATCACCACCTCTAACACTCTCCATCACAACACACCCTCACATCACCACCTCTAACACTCTCCACCACAACACACCCTCACATCACCACCTCTAACACTTTCCACCACAACACACCCTCACATCACCTCTAACACTCCCCACCACAACACACCCTCACATCACCTCTAACACTCCCCACCACAAAACACCCTCACATCACCTCTAACACTCTCCACCACAACACACCCTCACATCACCACCTCTAACACTCTCCACCACAACACACCCTCACATCACCACCTCTAACACTCTCCACCACAACACACCCTCACATCACCACCTCTAACACTCTCCACCACAACACACCCTCACATCACCACCTCTAACACTCTCCACCACAACACACCCTCACATCACCACCTCTAACACTCTCCATCACAACACACCCTCACATCATCACCTCTAACACTCCCCACCACAACACACCCTTATATCACCACCTCTAACACTCCCCACCCCAACACACCCTCACATCACCACCTCTAACACTCCCCACCACAACACACCCTCACATCACCACCTCTAACACTCTCCACCACAACACACCCACTACTATAACATCCTTCCCTTATTATATGGATTAAACTCACGAAAATGTAATAATACGGATGTAAACAAATCAGGGAATGGGTGGGGCTTAAACCTATGGTGAGTGCGTTAACCACTGGGCCAGATGGCTACTATAAGATTCATCCAACTAAGTATATTTATACACCAGAGGGAGGTTAGCATGGGTGCCACTGTGACTATAAGTGAGTGAAATTAATCTGTAAAAGTTGCATTTGTGGTCACAGTGGTGGCCCATGCTAACCTCTCTATGGTGTATAAATATATCTAGTTGGATGAATCTTATTGTAGCCAGCTGGCCCAGTGGTTAACGCACTTGCCGGGAGTTTTTGACTCGCTTGCCATGGGTTCTAACCCACCTGTACTGTGGTTTATTCAACTGAAATTCAGTCTTAATGACACAAACGCAGTAGACAAGCTTTAAACTTATCTAACTAAATATGAACAAGTTGCAAGAAATTAACTACTTTTCAGTGTATTTGAATGTGTACTGATAGACACACTCTGAAATAGCGGCAGTAGCGATGTTGAATGATGATACAGTAGCTGAACTAGCGGCAGTAGTGATGTTGAATGATGATACAGTAGCTGAACTAGCGGCAGTAGCGATGTTGAATGATGATACAGTAGCTGGGCTAGCGGCAGTAGCGATGTTGAATGATGATACAGTAGCTGGACTCGCGGCAGTAGTGATGTTGAATGATGATACAGTAGCTGGACTCGCGGCAGTAGTGATGTTGAATGATGATACAGTAGCTGGACTCGCGGCAGTAGTGATGTTGAATGATGATACAGTAGCTGAACTAGCGGCAGTAGCGATGTTGAATGATGATACAGTAGCTGGACTAGCGGCAGTAGTGATGTTGAATGATGATACAGTAGCTGAACTAGCGGCAGTAGTGATGTTGAATGATGATACAGTAGCTGGACTCGCGGCAGTAGTGATGTTGAATGATGATACAGTAGCTGGACTAGCGGCAGTAGTGATGTTGAATGATGATACAGTAGGGGTGGAGGAAGCAACAGTAGGGTGTAGAGGTAACAACAGTAGGGGTGGAGGAAGCAACAGTAGGGTGTAGAAGTAGCAACAGTAGGGGTGGAGGAAGCAACAGTAGGGTGTAGAAGTAGCAACAGTAGGGGTGGAGGAAGCAACAGTAGGGTGTAGAAGTAGCAACAGTAGGGGTGGATGAAGCAACAGTAGGGTGTAGAAGTAGCAACAGTAGGGGTGGATGAAGCAACAGTAGGGTGTAAAAGCAACAATAATACAAGTAACATTAGTTCACTCAGCTGCAGCAGACAGCAATACAAGCAATATCAGCAGCAGCAGCAGCAGCCAAGAGACAGCAGCAGCAGCTAAGAGCCAGCAGCAGCAGCAGCTAAGAGCCAGCAGCAGCAGCAGCTAAGAACCAGCAGCAGCAGCAGCCAAGAGACAACAGCAGCCAACAGATAGCAGCAGCAGCAGCAGACAACAGACAGCAGCAGCTTGTTACACAGAACACCAACTTAACTAATTATAATACAAGGGAGGTAGAGATAAAATGTGTTGGTAGCGGTGAGTTGAACACAGGAGGAGAAGCTCTGGCTGGAACAACCAAGTTAACTCAGGAGTGGAACAACTGAACGACACTACTGGGTCTCATTATGAACAAGTTGTGGCACAGCTGGCCCTTCAGGGCGGGTGCCTTCATGCTGGTATAGGGCTCTTGATGCAAGGAACTGAAGCTACCCTTCTTTCTGAGGATTCAACCCATTTACATCCCATTTCCTTAAGCGATGTATGACCCCTACGGATTTAGCACTTCCCATAACAAAACACACACATTATATATATATATATATATATATATATATATATATATATATATATATATATATATATATATATATATATATATATATATATATATATATATATAGCTTAAATAGCAACGCTCTTCTTGCCATATAAGACAAGCGAAAATTTGTGTATGCAATAATTTCGCAAAAATCATTCTGAACCTAACGAAAAAAATATATTTCATTGTGTTTGTTTATTATTAAATTATTGTAAACGAATCTAAAATATATTTAGTTTCTTTTGGTACAAAATTATAAATTTTTATATTAACATAAATGAAAAAAATATATATATATATATTTAAGCGTATAAGAGAAATTTTTAGAAAGGACTTAATTTTAAATGAGTTCTTGCTAATAATATATATATATATATATATATATATATATATATATATATATATATACACTGCATTCACGAACGAGTGGTTTTAAGCAAATAACAATTAACAATACTACGACTGGCCGGGATTCGAACCCCTGATATTCTAGCACGCCACCCGGGAAGCCCAACAAAATTCCGAGACGCCATCAATGCTTCAAACATCAGGTACCCAGTACCACTGGACATGTCACCTCTGATGCAAGCACAAGCACAAAAACACTACACACAACTAGGAGAGACATGATTGCGACATAAAAGATACTCGAAATGATCTGAGAGAGTAAATAGGGTGAGAGGTCGTAAATGGACGCTAAAGACAGTTGAACGACAGGGAGGTAAGGAAATAAAAAAAAATATGTTTTAGTGTGGTAAAAAATGGAATGAGCTTGAAGTAAGAGGCGAACTCAACACAGAGATTTAAAAGGTTAGGTAAGGTTCGTCAGGACACAGGACAAGTGTTTCCTGACGCGGGTCTTAGTCAGATGATGACCCGGGGTTGGAGCTTTTGGTCATCTGACCGAGGCCTTCCACTGGCTTACCCCTCCACCCCTTTATAAATTATGGTCAATTATAATCATTTTTACATACAGATTTAAAAGTTGGTATCATAGGGTCTATGAGTCCATGAACCAATAATGATGTGACTGTAGTTTTACGAGGCGGGGCCAGGAGCCAAAATTCGACCCCGCAAGCACAACTCGTGTGAGCATAACATACAACATAACCCTAGCAACCCGTCAACATGCACTCAAACAGAAACTATCTGCAACATCAGAAGCCTGTGCAAATACACCACACACACACACACACACACCACACACACACACACAGCACCCACACAACACAAAACATGACCTCCCACATAGGAACTGACATGAACATCTGAAGTTAGTGAAAATGCGCGCACACACACACATACAAAGCCCACACAACACATACATTATGCCCACACAACGCACAACACACACAACGCTACGCCCACATAACACATACATTATGCCCACACAACGTACAACACACACAACGCTACGCCCACACAACACATACATTATGCCCACACAACGTACAACACACACAACGCTACACCCACACAACACATACATTATGCCCACATAACGCACAACGCTACGCCCACATAACACATGCATTATGCCTACACCAAACTACGCCCACACAACACCAATACAACACAAAACATAACCCCAGCCAGTCGTCAACAACCTCTCAGACAGGAGCTGACGGGAACATCTGGAGCTGGTGCAAATAGGGCCACAGTTGCAGACTCATAATTAAAAGAGAGTTGAGAGACCAAGTGAATACAGACCAACCAACAGCCTCCACCCAGAATTTTGATGACCACTTGTTCTCCTGGATACTGTGGCGGTGGCGGCTGCTGCTGCTGTTGCTGCTGCTGCTGCTGATGATGATGATGATGATGAAATAAATGGTATAAAATACCGACACAATGGAAAAATAAACACATAAGCAGTATGTGATCCTTTATTGACAACGTTTGCCCACGCAGTGCATTTATCGAGTCCATACAGATCTGTATGACTCGATAAAGCCACTGCGTGGGCGAAACGTCAATAAGATACATTTGCATGTGTTATTTTCCATGATGATGATGCTGCTGCTGATGCTGCTGCTGCTGTACATGTATGGTACACAATACAGACAAGATGAAGAATTAGACACATGTGCAACATCTGGGTATCTTTATTGTAGACATTTCGCCATCCAATCTGTGTTGATAAAGCCACTGGAGGGCGAAACGACAATAAAGATACCCAGATGTTGCACATGTGTCTAATTCTAATGTTGCTGTTGATCCTCTTGCTGTGTTGATTGCTGTCTGGACGCTGACGTCAGACATGTCTGTTAATGCTGGCCAATCAACAACGTCGCTTGACGCTGACCAATCACACGAAGCAGCGTTTGTTTTCATTGTGTGTTTTTGCAAAGGATTTCTTGCTCGGCGTCTCTCGAGGGGAAGGCCTCGGTCAGATGACCAAGAGCTCCAACTGTGGGTGGTCATCACATAACTAAGACCCGCGTCAGGAAACACTTGTCCTGTTTCCTGACGAACCTTACCTGACCTTGTCTCTCGGGGTCATCAAATGAACACTAAAACAATATAACTTTCTGACTTATTTTGTCTTGCTGTTTAGAAATAACTCGCTTTAAAAAGGAAAACTCCAGACGACGTTTCGGTCAGTCTTGGGACCATTATCAAGATAATAATGATTCAGGAAGGATCGAAGAGTGTCCAATGTTCACCCTCCGAAAAAGGTTACTTGTGAATTTGTTCCAGCAACTGTAATGTGTTTATTGTTCATTATCCCAGTACTATGAACGAAGGGTTGTGACTCGCTTTATTGGGAATATCTGAGTTTTATTTAGAGAATAAAAGACACAATACCGTGGCTGGAACAATTCACAGTACCGTGGCTGGAACACTTCACAAATAACACTCACCCTGAAGAACAAATGATGCACAACGATACGGTCCACCCCAGGTCATGAACAACTCCTAGCATGACAGTGGCCCAGGAACAACCGAAACATCGTCTAGACTATCCCCTATCTGGCATATTGGACTATTGCAGTAAAATGTCATGTGAGTTCTATTTTCTAATGCTATTTTATATGCTATTTTCTAATGTTATTTTAGGAATTCACTATATAACGGCAAAAGTGATCAGGCGTTTGATTTATAACCAAATATTAACTGGGTGTGTTGCGCTGGTAAGAGAGAGGTGCTGAGAGAAAGAGAGAGGTGCTGAGAGAAAGAGAGAGGTGCTGAGAGAAAGAGAGAGGTGCTGAGAGAAAGAGAGAGGTGCTGAGAAAAGAGGTGCTGAGAGAAAAGAGAGGTGCTGAGAAAAGAGAGCTGAGAAGAGGTGCTGAGAGAAAGAGAGAGGTGCTGAGAGAAAAGAGAGGTGCTGAGAGAAAGAGAGGTGCTGAGAGAAAGAGAGAGGTGCTGAGAGAAAGAGAGAGGTGCTGAGAGAAAGAGAGAGGTGCTGAGAGAAAGAGAGAGGTGCTGAGAGAAAGAGAGAGGTGCTGAGAGAAAGAGAGAGGTGCTGAGAGAAAGAGAGAGGTGCTGAGAAAAGAGAGGTGCTGAGAGAAAGAGAGAGGTGCTGAGAGAAAGAGAGAGGTGCTGAGAGAAAGAGAGAGGTGCTGAGAAGAGAGAGAGGTGCTGAGAGAAAGAGAGAGGTGCTGAGAGAAAGAGAGAGTTGCTGAGAGAAGAAGAGAGAGGTGCTGAGAAAGAGAGAGGTGCTGAGAAGAGAAAAGAAGAGGTGCTGAGAGAAGAGAGAGAGGTGCTGAGAAAGAGAGAGGTGCTGAGAGAAGAAGAGAGAGAGAGGTGCTGAGAAGAGAGAGAGGTGCTGAGAAAAGAGAGGTGCTGAGAAAAGAGAGAGGTGCTGAGAGAAAGAGAGGTGCTGAAAGAGAGGTGCTGAGAGAGAGAGAAGAGAGAGAGGTGCTGAGAGAGAGAGAGGTGCTGAGAGAAAGAGAGAGGTGCTGAGAGAAAGAGAAGGTGCTGAGAGAAAGAGAGAGGTGCTGAGAAAAGAGAAGGTGCTGAGAGAAAGAGGTGCTGAGAAGAGAGAGGTGCTGAGAGAACGAGAGAGAGAGGTGCTGAGAGAGAGGTGCTGAGAAAGAGAGGTGCTGAGAGAAAGAGAGAGGTGCTGAGAGAAGAGAGAGGCTGAGAAGAGAGGGAGAGAGAGGTGCTGAGAAAGAGAGAGGTGCTGAGAGAAAGAGAGGTGCTGAGAGAAAGAGAGGTGCTAGAAAGAGAGAGAGAGAGGTGCTGAGAGAAAGAGAGAGGTGCTGAGAAAAAGAAGAGGTGCTGAGAGAAGAGAGAGGTGCTGAGAAAGAGAGAGGTGCTGGGGAAAGAGAGAGGTGCTGAGAGAAAGAGAGAGGTGCTGAAAAGAAGAGAGGTGCTGAGAGAAAGAGAGAGGTGCTGAGAAAAGAGAAGAGGTGCTGAGAGAAAAGAGAGGTGCTGAGAAGAGAGAGGTGCTGAAAAGAGATGGAGAAGAGGTGCTGAGAAAGAGAGGTGCTGAAAGAAAGAGGTGCTGAGAAGAGAGGTGCTGAGAAGAAGAGAGGTGCTGAGAAAAGAGAGAGGTGCTGAGAAAGAGAGGTGCTGAGAGAGAGAAAGGGGCTGAGAAAAGAAGGTGCTGAGAGAGAGTGCTGAGAAAGAGAAGAGAGAGGTGCTAGAGAAGAGAAGAGGAGAGAGAGAGGTGCTGAGAGAAAAGAGAGGTGCTGAGAGAAAGAGAGGTGCTGAGAGAAAGAGAGGTGCTGAGAGAAAGAGAGGTGCTGAGAGGGATGCTGAGAGAAAGAGAGAGGTGCTGAGAGAAAGTGAGAGAGAGAGGGTGGGAGGGAGGTGGAGAGGGAGGGGAATATTAAATGAAGGAGGGAGAGGATGTGATAAAATAATACGAGGAAGTGAAAGAAATAAGAAGGGGACTAGAGAAAGAGAGAGAGTTCGATTTTAAGAGGGAGTGAGGGTGGGAGGAAGACAGAGGATGAAAGAAGTAAAGAGAAAGAGAGGAAAGAAGGAGACGGGAAGAAAAGAGATACTGTGTGAAAAGGGAGAAAATTGAAGATGAGAGAAAGTGGTAATGAGTGAGGATAAAAGAAAGAGACAGAAGGAGGAAGAGAGAAGAAAATATGTTTGATATTTGGAGAGATTTTGAGGGAAGGAGGTGAAATATGGAGAGAGAAAGAGAGACGTTAGGAGTAAGAAACAGAGTTTGAAGGGAGAGAGATAATTGTTGGGAAGATGAGCTATGAAGGGAAATAAAAGATGCCAGGAAGGGGAGAAAGAGAGGGAAGAAGTGAGAAAGAGACATAATGGGTGGTAGGGAAAGGAGAAGACTATAACAGAGAAAGAAGATAGGAAGGAAATTTATATATATATATATATATATATATATATATATATATATATATATATATATATATATATATAAACTATAAACATACGTATAGAGCCGCTATCCTTTTACCACTGTAAAAATATTGCCAACTAAGACAAACTATTTTTTCTCCACCAAACTTTCCCAGTGTTGCCAGAAGCAATATCTTGCGTTTCGTCCGCATCGATATTTGCTTCGTGTCGTTACCGTTGTTTTCCTTCGTTCTCTGGGGCTCCGCCAACAACCTGGCGGGTCACAGACCGGGCAGCGATTAGCGGACGGAGGATGGAGCCTCCACCACGGGTTTAGTGTGGTGGGATTATCTTTTGTTTTATCTCCTCTATCCTCTGAGGTATCATCCATTTTTGCCTCTCCATTCTCTGATCCATCATCCTCGCTTCATTGCTTTCCTTACGTTCTTTTTATATCGCCAATTTCGTTACTCTCCCATCCTTTCATATTCATACCATCCTATCACATTCATTCCATCCTACCTCACATTCGTACCATCCTACCTCATATTCATACCATCCTACCTTTTATCCAGAAAACATTCTTATTCTAGTGATACCACACCTCTTTATCTACCTTCAACACTCACCTCGCATACCGAAGGTCCACGGCTCGATCCCCCACACGGGTGGAAATGTTGGGAATGTTTCCTTACACTTGTTGTCCCTGTACACCCAGCAGTAAGTAGGTACCTGGATGTTAGTCGACTGGTGTGGGTGGCATCCTGGGGGGTGTTAGTATACAGAATAGCAGCTCCTAGCCTGTCAATTCAACATTGTAAAATAAATTTACCCGCTCCATTATTCGTGTTTAGGTATCCATCGTCATTTCCAAACACCCATTTCTTAAACAGTATCAGCCATATTTCTCTGACGCCTCACACCGTTCTCCAACCCACCAGTCCAACCACAGCTGTCCACAGTTAGGAAGTCTCCTGGTTTATGCTGGAGGTCCTTGCTCCAGGAGCTGCAGAAAAGTGGACCTCAGGAGCTGCAGTAAAGTGGACCTCAGTAGCAGCATGGGTCAGTGGATCATAAGAGCAGCAGTATTCAGCAGACCCCTGAATATTACACCTCGCTCACCACGGAGGTCAAAATTCTTGGCTCCCTGAACTCTACTCATTCACAACCATATCAATTCCTTCAAGGGCAGTGCCTTGATGCTGGAATAGGACTCTGATTAAAGGTACCCTTACTTACCCTTGATTACCTTCCATTTTCCAAGAGATGTATGACCCCAATGGAATTAACACTTCCTGGTGATTATAATACTACCAGTAATATATATTATACCTCAATATAAGACGCCCACTGGAAATAGATTTGAAGGGAATTTGTTTTGTCTCAAGATTTACATTGAAACAAAGGGGGTTCGGCTGGCCGCAATAAAAGAGGATCGGATACAGAGTCCAACACCGTGAAATAGCGTCCGATACCTTTGTCTCGCAAGGCATCCACGCATTCTATTTCTTCTCACTTTATTTCGGCTTCTTTTTTTCTTGTATTTATATCGTTGGCGACTGACTCGTAACTCATTAATGACAAATTTTATTTCGATTTACACATCTTTAATGGAAAACGAATTTTAAACACAACCTCTAACTTTTTTGAGTAGCTAATAATATATAGTATATATATATATATATATATATATATATATATATAATATATATATATATATATATATATATATATATATATGTATATATATATATATATATATATATATATATATAATATATATATATATATATATTATATATATATGTATATATATATATATATATATATATATATATATATATATATATATATATATATATATATATATATATATATATATATATATATTACATAGTCAAACCAACTATGACACCACTTTGTATTAAAATCTTAATCTTTTATTCCCACATCTCTCTCAGGAGATTCTGAAGAGAAGTTGCAGAGGTTGGTAGACGAACTTGGGAGAATATGCAAAAGAAGGAAAATGAAAATAAACATAGGAAAAACCAAGGTGATAAGAGTAGCCAAAAAATCTGAGTAATGAAATAATGGAAATATGATCGGAAGGAGGGAGTATGGAGGAGGAGAATGTGTGCAGATATCTGGGAGTGGACTTGTTGGTGGACGGGTCTATGAAAAATGAGGTGAACCGTAGAATTGACGAGGGGAAAAAGGTAGGTGGTGCATAGAGGCATCTGTGGAGACAAAGAACCTTATACCAGAGTATAGTGATACCAACATTCTTATATGGGTGTGAAGAATGGGTTTTAAATGTTGCAGTGAGGAGGCTGGAGGCAGTGGAGATGGTAAGACACACAGGCATCTTTATTCCGAAACGTTTCGCCTACACAGTAGGCTTCTTCAGTCGAGTACAGAAAGTAGGCAGGAGCAGTAGAGATGTGAAGACGATGTATCAGTCCATCATCCTTGAAGACGTAGTTTTGAGAGTGTCAGTCCCTCAGACTGGAGAAGAGTTCTGCTCCATAGTCTGGAACAATATGAAGATCCAGCGACAGTGTAGAGACTTATATACTGTCGAAAGGAGAGGTGTAGAGTAGTAGACGAGAGAATGTAATGACTGAAAGGTCACGTTCCTCTCAGATCAACCATTTTCACTTGAAAAAGTTGTCCAAGGTGTTTTCTCTTCTGTACCAAGATGCCAGTGTGCTGCAGTGTCTGACAGAGTGAAAATCAAAATGGTAATGTTGCCTATGTGTCTTACCAACTTGTCGTTATTGTATACCATTTTGATCGGCAGTGGAGATGTCGTATCTGAGGGCAATGTGTGGTATGAATATTATGCTGGGAATTCTACGTTTGAAGGTTAGGAAGTGCAAGGTTAGTACAATTATCATGCAAAGGGCTGAGGAGGGATTACTGTGGTTCCTTCGACATTTAGAGAGGATGGAGCAAAATATGATTACTTTCAGGGTGTATTACTCTGTAGTGACGAGAAGGCAGGGTAGGGGTCTTCCTAGAAAATATTGAAAGGAGGAGGTAGTGGAGGTTTTGTGTAGGAAGGGCTTAGACATCTAACAGGCGTGTGAAAGCCATGAATCTGTCTTCGATCCCTTAGATACTCATTGATTCATTTGAGTACTAGTCATTACCATCCTGACAAATCTTTCAATTTATCGTGTGTGTAGGTAAAGTGATAAGAGTGGTCACCAATAAATAAAACCTAAGTGTGTGTAATATTAGCCCACTTATCAGTCAACTTCACCACAAACAATGCGGGTTATGTGATAAATGGTTTTGAAAACCGACAAGTTGAACAATTGAGACACTTATGCAACATATGGGAATCTTTATTGAAGAAACGTTTCGCCACACAGTGGCTTCATCAGTCCAATACTAAGAAGAATGGTATAAGGAGAGGAGGTGTATGAGGAACTGATTATCTCAAACTCCTCCTCTCCTTATAACTTTCTGCTTTGTATTGGACTGATGAAGCCACTGTGTGGCGAAACGTTTCCTTAATAAAGATTCCCATATGTTGCATAAGTGTCTCAATTCTTCAATGCGGGTTATGTCTCTCATTCACAAGAGATAATATAACCACCAAGAGAAAAAAATCAATTCTTAATTATACAAAAATCGTAAGATGAAAAGTATTCCATGGCTGTCCATTATTCTTAATTCTTATTACTCAAACCCTACAGCAAAAATGAAATTCCTGCAGCAGCGCGAGGTGTTAACTCCTTCCTAAGGAATTCAATAACATTAACCTAAACAATCCATCAGGTTGGCAACATTAGTGTTGCCATTAGAGAGTTGGTACAATGTGTGCCTCTCCTCTCCCTCACCCTTCCACCTCCTTCCTCGCCTCTTGTTGTCTCTACTCTAATTTGATTTCACTTAGCAATCAATAATTAATTTCAATTAAAATTCTGGCTAATAAATAAAATTTCCTGGCACCCTTTGGCCTTAAGTATCCCCATAAAAGACACTTGTGCCGGCCCGGGGGAGTCAGTAGTTATTTAATGGATTCTGAAGACTACAGATTTTTAGGCATTACGCTGTGACGCCCCTGGCTAACCCCCCTTCTAGGAAGAAGAGGCATTTTCAGCGTTATGGCCTTTTTTTCTCTCTCTCTGGATAATGGTCCAGGATGGACACAAGTGTAGTCAAAAGTTTTCTCAGCAAATTGTGGGTTACTTGTGATGATATTATGTCCAGATGTGACACAGTAAATAATGATAAATTAGACACTTTTGCAATATTACGTTTCGCCACACTAGCTTCAGTTCAATGCAGAAAAAGGTGGAAGAAAAAGCCAGTGTGGGGCGAAACGTTTCCAGAATAAAGATACCCACATGTTGCACAAGCGTCTCATTTATCAACGTATCGGTTTTGTAAACCATTTATTCACACAGTAAACAATGCTGAGAGGAGTAGGTTTCTAGGTGTAAGATTTACTTATCTTCACTGAAGTTTTAAAGTAGATAAATAGTTCAGAGAACCGACGCTCTTCTTTGTATTGGACTGATGATTATGCTGAAAATTGGACTGATGAAGCCACTGTGGGCGAAACGTTTCCACAATATAGATACCCAAGTCTTGCACATGTGTCTAATTTATCAACTGAAGTTTAAACGTTATCAAGAGATACAACAGAAGTGTTAGTGATACACGTAGAGATGAAAGTTAGACCCATGTGCAACATCTGGGTATCTTTATTGTAGACGTTTCGCCCTCCAGTGGCTTTATCAATACAGATTCAAGAACTTGGAAGTTTTCCTCATGGAAATAAATGGTATAAAATACCGACACAATGGAAAAATAAACACATAAGCAGAATAATGTTTGTGACTTGATAAAGTCCACTGTGTGGGCGAAACGTTGTCAATAAAGGATCACATTATACTGTTTATGTGTTTATTTTTCCAGTTTTGCTCACATTTAAACAACGTCTGCAACAGCGGAAGCATTTAGCAGCAGATAAAGAATTTCAAAAACTTTACTGAAGATTATCTTCCAAGGAGATTCCAGTCTCACGAATTTAAAATAGAATATTATAGAAAACATCAGTATTATTGTATTCGTGAGGAAGCGCTAAACCTACAGGTGTCATATAGCGCCTGGGGAATGGAAGTTAATCAAGTTTAAACCAAGTATAGAATATAAGTTGCACTTGTGTCCTTATACCTAACATATTGTCGGTAATTTTACCAACATAAGAAGGAGCAGTGTATCAGGCCTACTGGCCCATGTTAGGCAGGTCCAAGTCATACCCACTCAAGAAGGAAGGAGAGGTGCATCAGGCCTACTGGCCCATTTTAGACAGGTCTAAGTCACACCCACTCAAGAAGAAAGGAGAGGTGCATCAGGCCTACTGGCCCATGTTAGGCAGGTCTAAGTCACACCCACTCAAGAAGGAAGGTGAGGTGCATCAGGCCTACTGGCCCATGTTAGGCAGGTCCAAGTCACACCCACTCAAGAAGGAAGAAGAACTTCTGCTGCTGGCCTACTGGCCCATGTTAGGCAGGTCCAAGTCACATCCACTCAAGAAGGAAGGAGAGTGCATCAGGCCTACTGGCCCATGTTAGGCAGGTCCAAGTCACACCCACTTAAGAAGGAAGGAGAGTGCATCAGGCCTACTGGCCCATGTTAGGCAGGTCCAAGTCACACCCACTTAAGAAGGAAGGAGAGTGCATCAGGCCTACCGGGCCGGTCACACCCACTCAAGAAGGAAGGAGAGGTGCATCAGGCCTACTGGCCCATGTTAGACAGGTCCAAGTCACACCCACTCAAGAAGGAATCAGAACTGCTGCTGCAGGCCTACTGGCCCATATTAGGCAGGTCCAAGTCACACCCACTCAAGAAGGAAGGAGAGTGCACAGGCCTACTGGCCCATGTTAGGCAGGTCCAAGCCACACCCACTCAAGAAGGAAGAAGAGTGCATCAGGCCTACTGGCCCATGTTAGGCAGGTACAAGTCACACCCACTCAAGAAGGAAGGAGAGTGCATCAGGCCTACTGGCCCATGTTAGGCAGGTCCAAGTCACACCCACTCAAGAAGGAAGAAGAACTTCTGCTGCTGGCCTACTGGCCCATGTTAGGCAGGTACAAGTCACACCCACTCAAGAAGGAAGGAGAGTGCATCAGGCCTACTGGCCCATGTTAGGCAGGTCCAAGTCACACCCACTCAAGAAGGAAGGAGTGCATCAGGCCTACTGGCCCATGTTATGCAGGTACAAGTCACACCCACTCAAGAAGGAAGGAGAGTGCATCAGGCCTACTGGCCCATGTTATGCAGGTACAAGTCACACCCACTCAAGAAGGAAGGAGAGTGCATCAGGCCTACCGGCCCATGTTAGCAGGTCCAAGTCACACCCACTCAAGAAGGAAGAAGAACTTCTGCTACTGGCCTACTGGCCCATGTTAGGCAGGTACAAGTCACACCCACTCAAGAAGGAAGGAGAGTGCACAGGCCTACTGGTCCACGTTAGGCAGGTCCAAGTCACACCCACTTAAGAAGGAAGGAGAATGCATCAGACCTACTGGCCCATGTT